>JZKD02S1205391.1:0-12529 GCA_000966675.3 Picea glauca
AGGGGCTGCAACAACCTTACTAGATTTCGGTGATCTTCCTTAACCTGCTGACATTCTAAACATTTAGCTAAGTAATCATCTATGTCCCTTTTCATTCCGGGCCAATAAAATAGTTTCTTAGTGGATGTGATCATTTTATGATAACCAGGATGACTAGTATATGGTCTTGTGTGTAGTCCATCTATTATGAACCTCTTCCAGTCATCACAATTTGGAATATACAACATACCTTTGTAATTTAGCATGCCATCATTCAACAATTGATAACCCTCATACGTTATCCCTATGGGCTCTTTCTCTAAGTGTGATTTCACAGTCTTGAAAAATGCATCTGTTTCTTGTGTGCTTTTGAATCTCTCCTGGATACCTGATTTACAGGTGCTTACAGTTGCCAAGTGAATCACTTTCATACTTCTACAAAGGGAATCAACCACCCTATTTTATTTTCCTTTGATATGTTTGATTTCAAAATCAAACTCACTAAGGAGAACCATCCATCTAGCTTGTCTAGCATTGAGTTTTGGTTGATCAAACAAATATCTCAACCCACTATGGCCTGTCATAAGAACAAATCTTCTACCTAGGAGGTAATGCCTCCACATTTTTAAAGCATGTATTATGGAAACCAACTCCAAATCGTGGGTCACATAATTGATTTCATGCTCATTCAATTTTCTGTATTCATAGCAAATCACATGTCCTTCTTGCATAAGGACTCCTTTGAGACCTTCCTTGCAGGCTTTTGTACACACAAGGAAATCCATGTTTGGGTCTGCAATCTTCAGTAGAGGTGTGTTGGATAGAATGTATTTAAGTTGTTGAAATCTCTCTTCACATTTTGATGTCCAAATTAATTTAACTCCCTTTTTCTGAAGGGAGGTGATTGGGCAATTGATCTCGGAGAATCCCTTTATGAATCTTCTATAGTATCCTGATAGGCCCATAAAGGATATGATATCAAACACATTATTTGGGGTAGGCCAATTCATAATGGATTTGATCTTTTCAAGGTCAACTTCCACTCCTTCTTCAGAAATAACATGGCCTAAGTAATGGACATGTTTTTGGAAAAAGCCACACTTACTAATCTTAGCATAGAGTTGTTGTTCTCTTAGCACTTGAATAACTAACTTGAGATATTCTTCATGTTCTTCCCTATTCTTAGAATATATTAGGATATCATCAATGAAAACCAACACAAATCTATCTAAGAACTTACTGAGTACATTATTCATTAAGCACATAAAAGTGGTTGGTGCATTGGTAAGCTCAAATGGCACCACCACAAATTCATAGTGCCCATATCTTGTCCTAAAGGTTGTTTTGTGTATGTCTTCATCCTTAATTCAGAATTGATGGTATCCAGACCTCAAGTCAATCTTGGAGAAAATTGTAGCACCCATTAACTGGTCAAACAAGTCATCAATCCTTGGCAATAGTTACTTATTCTTAATGGTCATCTTATTAAGTTGTCTATAGTCTATGCACAACCTGAGTGTGCCATCCTTATTTTTCACAAACAAGGGTGGTTCTCCCCATGGAGACACATTAGGCCAAATGTAGCCTTTGTCCAACATCTCCTTAAGCTATAGTTTGAGCTCAACTAGCTCTTGTGTACTCATTCTATAGGGTGTTCTAGACCCTGGCACCGCTCCTGGTACAAGTTATATTGAAAAATCAATATCTCTTCTTGGAGGTAGACTGGGTATCTCTTCTTAGAGGTAGACCTGGTATCTCTTCTGGAAACACATCCTTATACTCTCTTAATATGGGATGGTCCTCTAGGTTGGGTTTATGGTTCTCAACATAGTTCAACACTTGTATTTCATACAAAGGACACCCTTTTCTACAATATTTATTCACTTGAAGGGTTGATATTTGTCTCACTGAGACATACTTTTGAATTCCTTGTAGGGTTATTTTTCTCCCTTTTGCATCTTCACACTCCAAAGTTTTATTGTAACAGTCCAACTTGGTTTTATGGGCAGCCAACCAGTCCATGTCAATCAGAAGGTCATAAGATCATAAAGGGAGCATATTTAGGGTTGATTGGGTGGGTAATCCATTTATAATGAATTGGCATGTTGGTATGACCTTTGTTACCTTTGTTTTGGTTCCAGTGGCTAGTTGTACCAGCCATGGTTTAACATGTTTTACTTGCTACAATTTACATTTCTCAATAGTTTGAGGGGAAACATAACTCAAATTAGAACCAGGTTCGATTAAAATGGAAACTAGTTGGTTGGAAATCATACCTTCCATCTCCACCACTGAATCTTGGTGTTCAACTTGTCTATTATCCAAGGTTTCATAGATTTGTGGCATGATCCTAGCCACATCATTGACTGTGGTAGCCTCTTGGACATTGTAGACCCTCCTGTTGTTTTGTTTCCTATGTGGGAAGTCCCTCAACAGATGTTCTTCTCCACAACCCCAACATTTCAAGGGTTCTCTCTTTGTGTTATCAGTCTTACCTGGGGATGTTCCAAAGGGTTTATTACCACTCTGAGATGGGAAATTCCGTTGATACACACTTTTAGTAGGAAAGCTCATCTTAGAACTTTTCCCATGGTTCTTAAATCTTGAGTATTTAAACCCCTTCTTCTTGAATCCTAAATTACTTTTCTTCTTCCAGTCCTCATGAGGTTCTGTCTTATTCTTGAATTGCTCATAACAATACCTTGCCTTTCGGATAGTATCTTCTAAGGTATTTGGTTCATAAAATTCAATTCTATCCCAAAAAGGTTGAGGCAGTCCACTAATGAATTGTTGCATCTTTACCTTTTCATCCTTTATATAGGGAACATACCTTATTAGCTCAAAACATTTGTTGATATATTCATCTATTGTGAGTTGTCCCAGCTTGAGTTCATAGAACTCCTTAGTCTTCCCATCAAAGTATTTCTCTGAAAGATACTTCTTCTTGAAGTATTTCTCAATTTTTTCCATGACAAGTCCTTCCCATGGATTCCTTTCACATTCCTAATGTCCTCCCACCAAATGGAGGCCTTTCCATTCAAGTTGAAAATGGCTATTCNCATGTTGGGCCTTCCTTAAGGTTCTCCTCCTTGTATGGTCACTTTCAGGACCATCCTTTTGTATCTCAGGTGGACTTTGAGTTTTCTTAGTATGATGTATGTCCACATGACTGGTTGTCGATCCATGTTGCATCTGCCTTTGTAGGTCTAATAGGCTTTGTAGTAGGATTGCGTTAATTTCAATTTTATTTTCCTTCTCTTTTATTAGACTTTCATTGTCAACTTTACAACTCTGTAATTCCTCCATGAGGCTTCTTACAATTTCATCCAAATCTGGAGGGGTTTCCACCACCCTGCTCGACAACACATTTATTCCAACAAAGGATGAACACCTTCAGTAACCACTCACATAACTAGATCAAATATCAGCACACTGATGTTTTCATGTGGTAAAACCCCTAAGGGGAAACATCCACGGCCCCAACCAATGCGGCCACTTGGAGCATTTTATTAATGCAAAGAAAAAGATTATAGAGAGATTTTACAAGAGAGTTTCTCACAATCGATCGTCGGCAAATGACCCTCCATTCTCTTTAAATAGAGATCATGGACCAATCGCTTTTTAAGCCACGGATCAATGGTCGTTACGATCGAGGAGAGTATGAACCGCCAGATCACTCTATGTCAGGAACATATCGTGACCGTCGGATTTCCTAACTACAAATGCATACTAATGCATACTAAAGAAACACACTTTTACCTAACAACACATTAGACAAAGTAGATCTTAACTAACTCCTAAGTGTCTAAATATCCTAACACGCCCTCCTCTCATCATATTCTTCTTCTCTATTGTGGGAGCTCTCCCCCAACTCATGGTGTGCCACCATCCTTTACATTGTAGTTTTCCTGTTGTCCATTGACTGCTTGAGTGTTGATAAAACATTTTTTGTTAGTTATTTATCTACCAATTTACGAACAACACATACAATTTGCAAAGTGAAGTCAACTTCTTTATTTGGAGCACTAGTAGCACATAGTTCAGATTTTCAAAACATATGACAACAGTAGAAGGTTTCATTCCTCTCTTCATTAGAGATTTAAATAAGCTTCTTATGAATGGGGTAAGATAGGGTATTACCCTTAAAAGTTTTCTAATGAGATTTTTATGTGACTCGTTCATGAGCCCAAGCAATCCAAGTGTTATTGCTTGTTCTGATGCCAATTTGTAACACACACGACCCCTAAGTACCCTTTTTAGGGATGGGGCATAAAAATTTTGCTTTCCTTAATCATCTCGAATCCTTTTTCATGGGAGATCCATCCTCTTCTACTCATCAAGATATTTCCAACTACTGCTACCATGCTCAAATCTGAGATTTCGATTGCAAGTTATGGCCCTTTAAGGTTCTTTAAGAATTCATTAACTGGAGTCCCTTTCAGCCATGTGGCTCCCTGTCACCCGACACTACACCTCATCACAGTGTACTAAGACTTCTCCAAACCGGGGTCAACATTTGTCTATCTCCTATAGGTCTACTAGGATAATTAACCATTAACACAGTGAAACCCTACTCTTTACCAAAATCTCCAAGTCACTTGGATTCATTAATATTAATTAGCGCCTAAGTCTTCGGACTTCAGATAAATTCCTCCCCAAGTGCTCATGAACCCAAATCTCTCGAATGTCGGAGTTCCAAAGAAGGTCCCTTTTTATTTAAATTAATTATATTTAAATTTTCTGACAGCCTGCACGAGTGAGAAAGAAAATCCGAGCCTTCGGCCCTTTTTGACTCATCCAATCACACTACTCCAAACCTCTGGAGTTCTAAATTCCCAGACTCTTGAAGGTTCCACACTTACATGTGGTGATGCATTAAATTTAGAGACAGGGACAAGTGGGTCTGGGCCTTCGGTCAAATTAATCCCCAACGTCCCAGCATCCCAAATTTCCTGAAGTCCCGAACTCCTGGTATCCCGGTTACTCCACCAACTTTTAGGCCAAGCGATCATGTGCCAGGGGGATGACATGTGGAAAATAGCAGAGATGAAGCATGTCCCATCAATGGATGACACGTGTCATGTTCCATTTGACATATAAGGCCTGTAAAAGGTATGAATCAAGGTGACATGTGGCATGCCGACCATAGGTCCATGTCACCCTAGGTGATGTCAGCGTACCACGTTACTCTAGATGGACAACATCTAGGAGTCTCTAGCCTCTCCTAGTCATGTAATCTCCTGGAACTCTGAAGTTTGAACTCCTGCTAATAGCCTCCCAATACCCCTTATATCTCATGGTCGAGATGAGTCCACGTAGATCCATAGATCTATGGCCTATGTTGCTTTGTGAATTCGATGTTCGTTGGATCTGTTGTGTAATCTCCTTTTTACTCCCAGAGTGGCCAGCGTCGAGCTGGCCACGGTCTAGATCCAACAGTTGGGAGGGATCCCAAAGTATCCTCAGATCGACGGTCCTCGTTGCTTCACGACTTTGACGTTCGGGAGATCTACCTGTTTAACACTCCCTTTCCCCCTAAGTGGTCAATGTCGGACTGACCGCGACGTAGATCTAATGGTCATGAGAAATCTCGAAGCATCCCTGGATCTACGGTTCTCATCACTTTGTGAGTTCAATGTCTGGGGGTTCCATCCGCTTAACACTCTTTTTCATCAGGAGTGGTCAACGTTGACCTAACCACGACGTAGATCCAACGGTCATGGGAGATCCTGAATGCCCTTGAATCTACAGTTCTCATTACTTCGTGAACGGTAAGTGGGTCAACGTTTATTGGTGGGATAGATCCCACAGTCACGGTTAAGGAAACTGCCAAATGTCGATCAACCTTGTGGGTAACTGAACTAGCAAGTTACCTTTGGTTAGTTTCGGAGGTTGTAAAGTCATAGCATCCTGGAGCTCTAAACTCCTGGAGTTCTGGAGCCAAAATATCTTAGTTGCTTTCGGACTTAGCAAAGGGTTCCAAGGTCTCGGTCATATGGATTCTCTAACAAGCCTTGAGGTTGCATGCTCTACTCTTAGCCATTAATTGGTTAGGGCCGTGGACATGAGCCCTCAGTCACACAGACGGATGGTTTGAAAGAGGCACTCTCCCCTCATAGAGCTCGAATTTAGTAATCTTGTGAAGGTAAATTTGAGGGGTCGACAGGATTGAAGTATTTCAGCTAAATCTACCCTAACTCTTGCATGACAAAGTCAATCCTTGGGAAAAATTCTCTTAAGGATTTTCCAACCGATATAGAGATCATAAACTTATTCTTAGGTTCATTTACAGACCCATGTCTCACAGTTCTCTTGCTACTAAGCAGAGGAAAATAGAAAATCATTCAAATGCAGGGGTTTACAGAAGAATAATAAGCATTTATAATAGTAATAAAACAATGCAAACCTTAATCATAGACACATGCATTTAATCATTATTTCAATTATCTCACATAGAATAAAAGAATACTTATCAAGAAAACTGGATAGTGAAGCAACTGCCGAGAGGGGTTCACGTTTCCACCCAACTGTAGGAACAACCACTCCTGAATGGATTTTACCGTTGGCCACCCGCTAGCTAGATTATGATGCTCTGAGAGAGACTCTTCCTTCTTGTTCAACGACAGTCAAGGACAAAGTTTACTCTCCTCCTCCCACGGGAACTTGGAAAAACAGTTTTCTCTCTACCAAGCAAGGGGACCTGCAACAAGTACTTCCATGGTCACTCGTCTTCTCTGCAACCCCGTTTATCGTCATGGACTGAAAACGCTTCCAACAACTTCTTGCACCCAGAACGAGATTATTTTTCAATTCTCCTCAGAACCAGAGAGATGGACGCACTCTATTTCCTTCAAGAAGAAAATGTCCTCTCAACTCATCCTATTAGCAATTCCCCTCTACCCATGAATTCCCTTCTTTTCTTACCTTCCTCAACAAGATTGTGTGGGTATGAATCCTCAGTTCATGGTCAGGTCAGGAAGTATTTGAGATGGGTACTCTGCCCATATCCTCATTAACTCTTGAGGAGGACTTCCCAACTACCAGCCTGACTAGTAACTTATTTATGGGTCTAAGTAATTTAAATCCAGTAAGGTAATGGTCTGGTGGGGGTCATCTCAACCATTGTTGGTTCCCTCACCATATTTCTCATAGCATCATGATCTACCTTGGCAAACCCCTTCAACAGTTATGCAACAATATCCATTTTTAATTAATAACAGAAACACATACATTACCTTTTATAACAAAAAGGTTCATCAAATCCAACATCCACACATATTCAGTCTGCCCACATTCTTTTGGAAAGTTATAGTTATATTTACAAGATGAGGGAAACAAGGGTGTTACATCGGTGGTTTCTTAGAATGTGCATATTCTAGGGTGTGAAAGTGGGCTAAGCAGAGAGGTCTTGTTGGCCATATGGTGAGTTTCATTGGATCTCTTTCAGAAACTACAAGTGAAATCAATCCCATTGGAAGACTAGTATTCCAAGAGGGTCATTTTTTGTAAGCTTGAAAAGCCTTTATCTTTTGTTTCAAACCAAGGATTGATTTCTAATGATTCATTGGGAAAACCCTTGGGCATAAGATCACTTTTCCAGAAATATATCCTTGTCCATAAAAGAGGGACTGGCTAGTTTTGGATTTGAACCTAGTAGTCACAAGAATAAAACAAGGTGGGGAGGAGATTAGGGATTCATAAGCTTGTGGTTTGGTTAAGGATTTAGAGTTGTGTAGATCAGGGAAGGTAACAAAAGGCGATGAGGGGTTTCCTAGCATAGTAGGCTCAGGTGTTTTCTTGAAAGGGAAAAATGGAAGAACTGTATAAAGAAGAGACTGTCCCCTATACAATTCGTTTTTGGGGACAATATTAAACTACATGAGGTGGTGGGTATGGTGACTCATACCCTGGTGGAGAAGATTTTTGGAAAAAATTATGGAGAGACTAATATTTGATCTTGGATGAAAGGGATATGGAAGCTAATAATGGGTTATTCTCCATGCATGTATATGTTATCAAGGTGGTGGGTGGCCTTTGCCTTCAAATCTACGAGGGATGAGGATACGATCCTGTCAAAGTCCTGGAAGTGATATTTCTCTCCAAATTCAATAAAGAGGTGCTCACCATCATTCAATTCCAAGACTAAAAGAATCAAAAGCTTTGAAATATCGTTGAAATTCCCAAGCCTCCCACTTGACTTGGAAGTATTTAGAGTGATTGGAAACTCTTTAGGAAATTTGATAGAGGCATATTTGAGTAAGCCTAGAAAAAATATTAGTAAGCATGGGCTTGAAAGAGGTTTTGGCTTCATAAATCATTCTTTAGAGGGGATCAAAGGATTATTTTTAGGCTTTGGACCACTATGGGATGCCCTTTCGATGCATTAGGTGTTACTAATATGGACACTGGGTAGTCGAATGTGAGCATCCTTTTAAAAATAAAATATGGGTTTGAAAAGAAAATGGTAGGAATGAGGCAAGGATTGGGTCTTACGGGTGTACATATAATTATAGAATTTTAGTGAAAAAGGAGTGTATATGTAACACACCTGACCCCTAAGTACCCTTTCTAGGGATGGGGCATCAAAAATTTTCTTACTCTAATCATCTTGAATCCCCTGCCCAAGGCATTCATCCTCTTCTACTCGCCCGTAGCTTTCTAACAACTAATACCAGGCTCAAATCTGACCTTTGGTTTGCAAGTTATGGCCTCCCTAAGTTCTTTTTTCATTATTAGTTGAGGGCCACATGGGTCCATATCATTCGTACCATATCCAGGTTCCTACCTCCCTCAATGAAGGTCCATCCACCATCCAATCCAACGACGTGACTTGATCTTCATCTAACACACAGGTTAGAGGAGAATTTGGCGTTCAACGCTTTGACATTGAACATCCCTTTTCTTTTTTTCACACATGTCCTTCGGAGTCCTGAATTCATAAAATCTTGAAGGAGCCCGATATCTCTCCACGTGGCTCCGACCTTCAGGCCTTTCAATTTACCCACGACACTGCATCCCAAACCTACAGAGTCCTGAACTTCCAAACTTCCAAAGGGTCCACCCTCACACGTGGTGATATGATAAACACGGAGGTGAGGACAAGTGGGTCTCGAGCACTCCACTCACCAAATGGACCAAAAAGGTAAGTGCCATAGGTGACACACGATAAGGCATAGATGAGATGTGGTCCCTACAATTGGTGACATGTGTCACATTTTAATGGGCACATAGGGCCTGTGAAACTTACGAATCTAGGTGACATGTGGCACGTTGATCGTAGGTCCACGTCACCCTAGATGACATCATTGTGCCACGTCACTCTGAACTGATGGCCTTCCTATGCCCTTAGATCTCTTGGTTGATATGCGTCCACATAGATCTCTTGATCTATGACCTCCATTACTTCATAACTTCAGCGTTCGGGGGATATGTGGTGTAACTTCCTCCTTACTTCCGGAGTGGTTAGTGTCAGGCTGACCATGGCCTATATCTAACGGTCGGGAGATATCCCAAAGGATTCCTATATCTACGGTCCTCACCATTTAATAGCTCCTGCCTTTGGAAGTTTCGACATTATGACTGCTCTTCTCTCCCGAAGCAGGGCTTCATTGAAGTACTATACGGAGATTCCTTCACTGGATGATCAAACGGTTAAGATGGGTTCCTAACGAACTCCCCGGATCCATGACTCTCATCACTTTGTAGCTCTGACATTCAAGGAGTTTGGTACTTTAACATCCCTATTCTCTCAAAGAAGTACTTCGTTGAAGTTATCTAGACGTAGATCCAACGACCAAGGGGAATCTCGAATACCCTCGGATATGTGGCTCACATTACTTCGCAATCGATGAATGAATCAAGTTTTAATGGTGGGGCAGGTCTATCTCCCACGGTTAGGGAAAACGCTAGGCATTGATTAACCTTGTGGGTAACCATAATCATCAATTTCCTTCGGTCGTTTTACAAAAGGTAAGTTCAAAACACTCTGGAGCTTTGAACTCCTAGAGTTTCGAAGACATAAAGGTTTAGCTCCTTTCGGGTCTAGCGCAGGGTTCCTTGACCTTGGTCATATGGGTCCTCTGAAACTCTTCATGGGCTATACACTAATTCCTTTAGCCGTAAATGGGTTAAGGAAATGGGCATGATTCCTCAGTCACACAGGTGAAGAGTCTGAAGGAGGCACCCTCCTTCCATAGGGTTTGAACTTGGTATTCCGGCGAAGGTAGATTCTAGAGGTCGGTGGGACTTAGGCATTCCAATTAGTCCTACCCTGACTCTCTTGTGGACTCACGTCCCAAACCCTCTAGCCGCTAAGTTGAGGTAAACATAAGACCACTTAAAGCATGGGTTCACAGACAAAGAATACACATTTCTACCTTAATCATTCATTATAGACCTTAGTCATAAACATATAAATACATTCAATCACCATTTCCATTTCAGTACACAGAGTATGAAAATACTTATCAGAAACCATAAATCGTGAAGGGACTATCGAAAGGGGTGCATGTTTCCACCCAACCATAGGCACATCCACTCCTGAACGGATTTATTGTTGGTCACCCCTAAGCTAGACCATGATTTTCTAAGAGATACTCATTCTTCTTGCTTAACGACAATCAGGGACGGAGGTTACTCTCCTCCTCCCACGAGATCTTGGCAACCGGTTTTCTCTATACTAAGCAAGGAGGTTTGCATGAGTAATTCCACAGTCACTCGTCAGTCTTGTTTATCAACTTGGACTGAAAACACTACCAATAGATTATTTCATCTATAACAAGCTTATTTCTCAGTTCTTCCTCGAAACAAAGAGTTGCAAGCGCTCTTTTTCTTCTCGAGATTGGTCTTTCGACTCTGCTTTCTTGCACATATATGCCTCTACCCACAAATTACCTCTTTTCTTTCCTTCCTCGGCAAGGTTGCGTGGGTCTGAATCCCTAGCTCGTGGTCAGGTATGCAAGTCTTGCAGATGGGTACTCTACCCCATCTTCTCATTAACTCTTGAGGAGGGCTCTTCCAACTACCAATCTGACTGATAATTCATTTCTAGGTCAGAGGATTGTTCTGGGACTGAGCCATTAAATCTAGTAAGGAACTAGTTTGGTGGGGGGTCATCTCAACAATTTATAGTTCCCCTCACCATCTCTCTCATCGCACCATGGTCTATCTTGGCAAACCCCCCTTTCAACAGTTATGCAACACTTATCCATTTTCTATTAATAATAAAAAATACATACATTGACCTTTTTTTACAAAAGGGTTCATCAAATCAAACATTCACACATATCTAGGCTACCATAGTCTCTTGTCCAGTTATAGTTATATTTACAAACTGGGGGAAATAGGTGTATTACAGTAGACCATAAGACTTAGGCATGAAGGAGATTCACTTGAAGGAAGGGGCTCAAGGCCTTGTTTTAGAGGAATTTATGGATCCTGTAAACAATTAGGTTTCCATCCTAGAGATACGTACCCCTCGGTTGACAAAAAGTTGAAGATAGTTGCAATAACTACTGGTATGGAGGAATCACCAAAATTAAGAGGTATGACCTTATCCCTCTTAATGGGAATGAATCCATGGACAAAAGGTTTTGGCCTAGGTTTGTGGCACATATTAGATTTAGAGTATTCTAGTTAATTGGGTAGATGTAATGGTTCTCTTTAGGGAAAAGAAGGTTTGGATCATTCTCATATTTCCTTGGATATTTAATAGTAGAAGTTAATCCTTATTATTGGAAACCTCTCTAGATAAGGATTTCTTTGACTCATGTATGTTGGAGATATTACACACTCACCTAGGTAATTATTTTCCTAAGGTTCATTGTCTAATGTTGAAGGTGCTTCCATAGATGAGAATATTCTCTCCTGAGATTATTCTTCTAAAAATTAGAGCGCTTCCTACAAAATCGGGTGTCTTCCCTCTTCAGTTCAGAGTCAGTTACACCTTAGTTAGACGAGTGGAGGACACTTATGCATGGCAACCTCGGTTTTAACACCTGCAGTTGCATGTTCACCTCCATTTACTCACTAGGAGGGTGCATATCATGTGCATGCATCCAGAAGGGTGCATATCACGTGCATGCATCTAGAAGGGTGCATATCATGTGCATGCATTAGTTTCTCTCACCCCCACACTTTTGACTCAGTTAACTAATGATTGCAAGGACTAGGTGACAAATGACTTCAGTTTCTGTCAGTGAATGTGTATATATCTCTAGATCACTACTGTGGAACATTAACTTATCCATGTAGAGTATATCATGTGTATTATTCATTTTACTCATTCAGTTAATACAATACATCCTTTCTCTCAAGCTTGTCTATATTTTTCTTTTCTCTCTCGTAAGCTTTGTGTGATTTTTCTACTAGCTAGGTTCTATGTGCAAGTTTCACCGAAAATTCTCATGGTATCAAATCTTTTTTGCTAGGAGAAATTGCATATGCACTTTATTTGTAGGTCTAAGAGGAAGATGTAGTAAGAAAGGCTGAAGTGTTTGTCGACAATTATTCTCACACCACATAACTATTTCGAGTGGAAGTTAAAAGTTCT
>JZKD02S1205402.1:0-12529 GCA_000966675.3 Picea glauca
GGACAAGTCCCATATGCAGTGATGATAAAGTAATAGGTTCACCATATGATTTGAAGGAATGAGTAATGCCACCTTGCAAACCCACCCTTACCCTTGGTTATTTGATTTGGGTTTTTATTGATTTATTTAGGGGTTATGTTTTAAAGTTAAACATTAATTAATTGTCACATGTTTAAATTTCTAATTTAAACATGTGACTCTTTAATGTAACTTAACTAGCCCTAAACTAGCCCTAACCTTGCCCTAACTACTATTTAAAGAACCCCCCTTCTTCACCTATTATTCATTCATTCCTATTGTGCTAGCGTGGAGAGTCCTTCTAAGCTGCGGCCTCAGTTTTGGTTTGCTGTTGTGTTTGTTGTGTGAGGTGCGGCCTCCTTCCTTGTTGCTGTGTTAGGACTGTTGTCCCTGCCGTTGAGGTTTGAAGTATTGGAGCGACCTCTTGCTGGTGTAGCAGCCCCTTGTAGTATAGTCGCGACCTCCTCCTGCTATGTTTACCCTGTAGCCGCTGCCCTTTACCATCTGTTGTGGCTGCCATGTACTTGTTGTAGGGTTTCTACCGTGTGGTAGTGTTGCTGCCTTTACCCTGTTGCTGCCGTGACTGTAGGGTCGTGCTTGATCTGGTTTCTGGTATCTCCTTTGGTCTGCTGTGTGACCCTCCAACTAGGGGAGTTCATGTGAGTTACTGCCTGCTAAACATATCTGCCCTTTCACTGTCATTTTTAAGGGTTTGCCTACAGTCCTGTGTGTTTCAGCTTGAGGGTTTCTTGGGTAAAGTTTTGCTGGGAGGGTTTGAACCTTCTTGGTGTGGTTCCCTGTGACCCTTGAGTTTGGTGGCTTGAAAGTTCCTTCAACCTTTGGCATAAAAGATCTTTTGTAGATCCATGAACTGAACCTTTGTCTGAGCATAACTACAAGGACCTACACCTATTGTGATTTTGTGCTATCTTCAGAGGTAAGGCAGGTACCAAGTATGCTTCCTACTTATTTCTTCTAGATTCAGATCTGAGTTTGCTATAGAATTGTTTTATAGAATAAGCATTGTATGGATCTATAAGATATGCTCTTTGCTTACTGTTTGAGCATAGTTTCAGAACTAAGTTATATATAGATCTGTTGTTATGTTCAGAGAGCTTTTCATTACTGTCTATGATCTGAGTATATAGACCTACTGTTGTATCTAAAGAGCTGCTAATCATTGTCTATGATCTAAAACTTGTTTATCATATAGATCTTTTGTTTTTTTATCTTAGATTAAAGTACTACTGTTGGATCTGATAAATTTTTTGAGCTCTACTCTTCTGCTGCTACAGTATATTATAGATCTATCTTTTATATGTTAAGTTACAGATCTAAGTTGTTCTTGCATTGAAATTAAAAAGAGACTGTTGTTTTTGAAATTTACCCTAAAACTAACACCTTCCTCTCAATTGGGTCGGAAGGATCTGACGAGATAATCCCCAGTCTCGTCCACCTACACAAAAGCCCTCTCTAACCCTTGTGCCCTCACTGGTTGCGCTGCAAAACTGTGAACTGGATCTATATACTGTTGATCTAGCACGGTGAAATACCTGGAATGGTATCTCTAATAAGCTAGGGTGTGTCTTCCAACACCGAAACTGATCTAGGTAGTGGTTTCCTCCAGAAATCCACAAAACATCAAAGAGGTCAACTTCATCATCTAGAACCTGTTTTCAACTCAAAATCATAACATAATGAGGAATTAGGTCGAATTCCTCTTTTTATATCTTCCCCAATCTAATTCTTCGTTTACATCACTTAATCTAGGCGCTTTTCCTCCTAAGGTGACTGATTAATTAATTAAGTCTCCCCCTCAACACCTTTTTCTTCTATTTCTCCGTTAACTTTAGCTTAAGTTACTTTTCCTATGCTTTTTGGCTTAATTCATCGTTTAGCCATTTATTCAACATTATTTCTCCTCTTGTTCCATGTTTGTCCCTGACTATAGTCTACAAGAACAAATAGACTACTAAGTCACTCCCTGTTGGCCTACTCTTGGGAACAGGACATCACAGTAATGAAGAGATCATCAACATATAGCACAAGAATGAGAGGATCCTCCCCAACCATAATGAAATAAAGGTTGGGATCCACCTCACTCTTCTCGAAACCCATCTACTACAAGTATGTATCAATCCTCGAATACCAAGCTCTAGGAGTTTTCTTCAGTCCATACAACTCCTTCAGTCTGCACACATGAGAATCTCTCCCATGCACCTCAAAGCCCTGCAATTGCTCTATGTACACCTCCTCCTGTATGAGACCATTCAGAAATGCGATCTTCACATCCATCTGATGATCTTCCAACCTATCTCTGCTACAATGGAGATCATTGCCCTGATCAAGGTATATCTAGCAACCAGAGCGAAGGTCTCATCATAATCTACTCCCTCTACCTCTGAGAACCCTCGAGCCACAAACCAAGCCTTGTACTTATGAATGCTGCCATCAGCAGTATACTTGATTTTATAGAGCCACCTGGAAGTCACCACTGACTTTCCCTCGGGTCTCGGAACAACCTCCCACACATCATTCTTCATGATGGAATTGTACTCTTCCACCATGGCATCCTTCTAGACCTGTTGACCTGCTGCCTCCTCAAAGGTGGAAGGCTCGGACTCAATGATGTTGCTTACCATCGCTAAATAGCTGCAAAATCCTCTAAAGGTTTACTCTCCCTCATAGTCTCCTGGGATTCCCCACAGATCCCTAAGCTTCCTTCAAAGTGTCTTGAAGCCATTTTGGCTTCCTCTTCTCTAAAGTAGCATCCTATGGAGGGGACTCCTCCTCAATCCCACTACATGAAGACTGAGTACCCGAAGATGATGATCCTGAGGTCGTCTAAGAACCAGGCGACTAAGAAACAGTGCATTGTGAATCGATAACCTGAGGACCAGTAATCAATGACCCTGTCACCTGTGGACTAGTAGGCCTTGAAGCATGCGGTCCTAAACTCTGTGACACAGTATTCTGCGAAGGACTCACCTAAAGCTGAGGAGTCTGTTGCCCCCCCTGCTCAACATCCAGTGACCTCCTAAAGGCTTTATCTTCCTCAAATCTCACATCTCGTCGCACAATTGTCTTCCTCAAGGAGGGGATGTATATGCGAAAATCCTTTGAGGTCTCACTATACCCAACAACAATGCCCTTCTCTGCCATGGGTTCTAGCTTTGTCCTCTTCTTAGAAGGGACATGTGCATATGTAAGGCACCCAAAAATCCTGAAGTGCCCAATCTCAGACTTCTTCCCAGAGAAAGCCTCCTCATGAGTCTTATCCCCCAAAACTCTGTGTGGACTCCTGTTTTGCAGATAAAATGTAGTGTTGCATGCCTCAACCCAAAGAAAGAGTGGTAGCCCCTGATCATGTAACATGGCTCTCGCAGCCCCAACAATAACGTTATTCTTCCTCTCAGCAACCCCATTCTGTTGTGGGTTGTAAGGAACAGTCAATTCTCTCTCAATGCCTTCTCTTGCACAGAATTCATTGAACTCATTGGAGGTATACTCACCCCCATTGTTTGATCTCAGAACTTTAATTTTCTTCCATGTTTGGTTCTCCACAATAGCTTTGAACTCTTGGAACCACTTGAAGACCTGTCCTTTGGTTTTCGTGAAGAAAATCCAAGACTTCCTGGAGAAGTCATTAATGAAAATGACATAATACTCAAATCCACTCAAACATGCAGAAGACATAGGACCACATACATCGGAATGAATCAGATCAAGAATAACTGCTACTCTGCTATCACTGCTTGGAAAAGCAATCTTGGTGTACTTCCCAAGAGCACACCCCTTGAACACCTCCTGGTGCTCTATACTAAAGTTTGGTACCCTTGTAACAATCTCTCTCAATATCTTCAGAGCCCCATGATGCAAATGGGCCATCCTCCTATGCCATAGATCACAAAGGTCACTGTTGTTGGTACTATACATCAATGCTCTAGCTGGCTGAAACATGAGATCATACAGCTTCTCATGTCAGATCCCAATCACTTTGGTCGAAGTGACAATAGACCCCTTAGGATACAAGAGCATCTGCCCATCACGGAACAACACCTCATATCCCCTATCCTCAATAGTGAACACCGAAATCAAATTCTTCTTCAAGCGAGAATCCAAGACTTCCTGGAGAAGTCATCAATGAAAATGACATAATACTCAAATCCACTCACACATGCAGAAGACATAGGACCACATACATCGGAATGAATCAGATCAAGAATACCTACTACTTTGCTATCACTGCTTGGAAAAGCAGTCTTGGTGTACTTCCTAAGAGCACACCCCTCGAACACCTCCTAGTGCTCTGTATTGAAGTCTGGTACCCCTATAACAATCTCTCTCAATATTTTCAGAGCCCCATGATGCAAATGGGCCATTCTCCTATGCCATAGCTCACAAAGGTCACTGCTGTCGGTACTATGCATCAATGCTCTAGCTGGCTGAAACATAAGTTTGTATAGCTTCTTATGTCAGATCCCAATCACTTTGGCCGAAGTGACATTGGACCCCTTAAGATACAAGAGCACCTGCCCATCACAGGACAACACCTCATATCCCTTATCCTCAATAGTGCACACCAAAATCAAGTTCTTCTTCAAGCTCGAAACATATAGGACATCTCTCAACAACATGGGAGGTAAAGACTCCCTCTGAAAGGATATTGTCCCACTACCAATTGCCTTGACCATTGAGTCATCTCCAAGCACCACCTCAAGATCCCCAATCTTTGTAAGATCTGTGAAATACTCACGAACACCTGTCATATGGTGGGAGGCACCACTATCAATGCCCCAAATACTGGTAGATGATCCTCTAGAGGAAAGACACACCAACAATGAATACTCCTCGAACCTGTGGGAAAACTCCTCTACATTTGTTGAAGTTGCAGTCTACTTCTTCTTCTTATTAGGACATTGTTCAGCATAGTGCCCAAACTTGTGACATGCAAAGCACTTGACTTTGTTCATGTCCTTCTTCCCTTCACCCTTCTGCTTGTTCCCACCTTTGGAACCCTTCTTGGACTTCTTCTTGCCTTTAGCTACAAGTGCCACATTCTCCTCTTCATTACCTGTGGATGAACTCCCCTACACATCCTCTTCAAGTTTCCTCCTGTATGAAATCATCCCAAAAACAATCCCACTTGGGCAGATTTTCCCTTGCATCAATGCCCTCCACAAAGACAACCCATTGTTTGGTCACCCCATTCAAAGCAATCCTCACAAGTTCATTGTCAGCACCAAGTTCATCCCTCACTTGAGTTATCTTGGTAAGATAGGTGGCAACATTTTCAGTCTTGGGTCATTTTAATGCTCTTCAGTTTCTCCCTCAATACCATTTTCCGATTTTCATTGGAACTTTGGTAAAGTTTGGTTAAGGAGTCCCACATCTCATAGGAATTGGATTTCCCGGTCACATGCGAAATCACATGGTCCTTAATGGCATCAAGGATGATTCTTTTAGCCTTAATATTCTTTTTAGTGTAGGCGGCCAAAAGAGTAGCATCTGTAGGCACCGTCTCAAAACTTTCTACTTGGTGAAGTACCCGTCTCCCTTAACAAATTCTCTGTTCTGTGTGGCTGATATATTTCTGCTCTTTCTCATTTTGAAGCTCTGATACCATGTAGAAAAATCAGACCCCGACCCAGTTTCAAGTCTCAATGAAAAACATCATAGTTTAATGCCCAACCCACATTGCATTCTCTGCTGCAAATTAGTTAGCATGAAAATAACTCATTACAGGAAACACAAGAAGTCTGCTACAGCCATTAACTCAGAAATAAATGCACACCCAGAAAAATTGGACACAAGAATTTTGGTCAAAAATAGACCCTGGAAAAACCCACTAGGGGAAAACTAGTGAGAGAGGGGAGATTTTTATTATTCAGAGCTTAGAGAGAAATTTATTACAGCAGTCATCTTCAGCAAATTAAAACACAGACATATCTCGTTTTGTATGCCTATATAGAGCCTTGAAATGCGTGCTAACAGCTCCTCGATTTCTGTGCCGAGAAATTCGTACAGGGTACGACTGTCAGCATTAAATGCTGTACGGTCACCTAGAAATTCGTGCCTCTGCTGAAAAAATTATCCAGAAATTTGAAGCTGCTCTCTTCCTTGATTTCTGTGCCAAACTCTCCCAGAAATGCATGCAGCCTGTCTCCTCGATTTCTGTGCACTGTTACTGTTGTATGGCCTGTCCATAATCCGTACAATATGTCCCAGTACTTCTTGTACCTGCTTCCTCAATTTCTGTGCCACAAGCTTGTCTTGGAATTCATGCCACTTCCAGGAAACTTGCCTCTCTTCTCAAGCTCGACTTCTCTCCCTCATACACTCTCCCAATGCTCATGAAGAATGAGGAATGGGTGCGCCCTCTTTTCCTAATTCAACTCAAGGAGGGAATGCGAAGAGTCGCATGATCTAAGGGCTGAGATTAGATCTTGAGCCCCTTAGATCAATGGTGGTGATTTAATGACCTTTAAGTCGCCCACTTCACAAACATTACAAAAGTCCCTTTTAATTTTATCTCTCATAAAATTAATGCACTAGGGACCACATTGGACACTTTCTCACCCCTAGGCACCTAAGTTGTGAGAAACACTTGTCCTTCGTACTTTATAATTATTTAACACAAATAAATATTTAGTGAATGGAAGATACAAGGAATGGTGATTTGGAGTGAAAAAGACACACGAATTTATAATACATAAGAGACTATTTTAAAGGACACAAGCCTGCATAATAATTATTTGTATATTTAATATGTATAGAATATTACACCCAAAAAGCCGGCAAAAAGATTGTCTACCAGGGATAAAAGATTAGTACCTGCTTGCAGAAAGAGTCAATCTCATCATGAAGCAGACTGTGCAGCTTCGAGAGTGGCACCTGGAGAGCAGGATTGTTTTGTATTACAGGTGACTGCAGTGGAAGTGTAGTGTCTGGCTGTAGAAAAAAATTCTAGAATCTTAGTAATGGCATCAAATAAAATATCAGGGGGTTGATTAAAAGACGGTGAAAGAGAGATCTAAAGAAATACAATAAATTTACTAACATCTATGCAACTTGTAAAGATCAGCCTTACATGTTCTTGCTCCAAAGCTAATTTAGGAATGCCGATCAAGCGATCACGAAGAAAGGAAGCTGGAAGAGAATGCATCGTCGGTGTGCCTGTAATACACTTGCTTCTCCAGGCAAAACCCGCCACTTCTGGGCGGCCTGTAGCTATACGACCATCATCAAGATCCATTTCTGCCTCACTGCGCCAGTTACTAATTCCCCAATGTCGTGGACTGGAACTACCTGACCTGACAGCTGGAAACCGCCTCTGTTTTCTGAAACCCCGAACAGGAGATGGTGGAGGAGGTGGTGGAACACAAAGCACTACAGGTGATGGGGGGCGTTTTGGTCTCGGTGGCTCTCTTCGGTTACACGGTACACATGGACTTCTGGACTCTCGGGGATGTGCTAAATCGGTCCTTGATTTTTGTCTAGACATATTTGGGATCACTATTGGCCGAAGAATCGGATGAGGAAGCGCTTCCTCTTTTATTCCGTCAATGGGAACAATATTACATTGAACTGTGGATCTATTATCTCGTTCTTCTGATGCAGCAGCTGATCCTGCAGTAGGAGCAAAGAAGTTCCCATTGAAGTCGTTGCCAGTTTTTACAAAGCCAGCATGGGTGCTCGGTGTCCCAGAACCATACTGATCAAACACTGAGCGAAATGTTTTTGGTGGTGAAGCTATTCCACTATTAGCATATGGACCCGGCAATGGCGGAAGAGCAATTATGTCATCAATAACCAATTTTAGATCATCTTCATGTCTGGCCCATGAGCTGTCCTCAGAACTCAATGAAGGAGGCCTTGAGTAACCAGTGCCAGCATAGTCAGCAGTGTTCCAGTACATTACTCCTCCACCAAAAACCTGATTATAGTCAGAACTTTTACGTTCATTTTCAGGAGGATGTTTCTCAGCTTCATCTTCAGATATGACATAACCCTCGAAGTCATCAGTGTCCCCAGATAAATACTTTAGATCATCACAATACGAGTCATCTGTCCCTTCATGCTTAGAATCCTCCTTTATTCTTATGTGTCCATTCAATTCCATATTAGAAGACACACAACCTGCCTGAAAAGAAGGTTGTAAAAGTGGAGTGAGTACTGATTCCATGGGATGGCTTATAGAAGAGGTCACATTGCAGCCAGTCTGAACCACTTGTGGCCAGTCCAAGCTGTTTGCAGCAGCTTGAGATATAAGACTCCTTTTATGGTAGCTTCCTTGGCCTGCTGATTGTCTCACCCAGGGCCGCCTCAATGTTACAAGGGATGGTTGAAGATGATGCCGCCAGTTCCAGTCTGCATCCAAGTGTAACCTATCTGTAGCAGTTGGAAGAAGCCGTCCAGTGGCAGACGGAAAACGAAAAGGGAGTGACCCAGGCCACTCATATGATGTAGGTAGCATGAAGTCAGTTGTATCCTGAATGGAATAGCCTTGGGTTCTTGATCTTTGTTGCTTCCGTGATTCATCTCTGGGTGTAACATGGGCTGCTGCGCATGCCCCTGATGACTCTGTATTAATATTATCACTACTATGCATTTGAAAACAACGCATGTCAGGCTTGATAGAACATTCTAAGTATTCACATCCTAGTTCTTTGTTTACTTTATCATGGTTCACTAGACAGCTGGAGTCAATGGCAATAGCTGACATTTTTCCACTAGAATTTATGTCAAACAATGATCCAACTAAACCAGAACTGCTTCTACTATCTCTAGAAAGAAAATTTACATCTCCCTTGTCAATCTCGGAGATGTTAGACCTTGAAGAAGAACCCTTCTTTAAACCACCTTCATTTATGTCAGATGAATCAGATTTGCACAGTAGACGAGTAGTAGTTGGCAAGATTGCTGATGGATTTTTGCAAGTAGAACTGCAGTTTGCATCATAATTGACTCGAAAATCAAACTTTGAGAAAGGTACTTCACTCCCCATGTTATCAGAACATGTAATTGAATTTTCATCAGAACAAACCCTGCCACTATCAACCCCACATAAATCTGTGCTATTGACAGAACTTGTGAAACTTATGTTTTGGGAACAAGAATCCTCTGCTGCAATATCAAAATGCCCATTCGAGTTAACATGTTCCAACAAAGAGCATTGTTGAAACGTGACAGACAATGGACCAACTTGTTGCAGCGGCTCACACAAAAAATCCCCAAGTTTCCTTTCTTTGTCATTTGATAAAAATGCAGCATCAAAGTTCCCAATCTCTTTCTTTTTAGATTTGGACCTGCGACTTCGGTGCTTATTGCTTTTCATTTGACCCCCAACTATTCCTGATACTGACGATACTCTTTCTGAATCTGTTTGTAGCCTACTTTTACTTATTTCATTTTCTTCTTCACATGCAAAATTTTCCTGAAAACCCCAGGCAAACAAAATAGGCAGCTTAAAAGAATAAGTCATTGACAAATGCAAGAATTAAAAACTTCCATCTAGACTACAATTGATAAAAATACCTTCTCTTTACCTCAATTTCTTTCATTCCTGAATTTGTTGGGAGAGTGCTCCTCATACCCTTTCTCTTATCTTCTTCGTGAATCACCTGATTTACTTGCTCCTGAAAAAAGAAATACCAGGTTGACTAGGAGAAAGAACGGTGAAATTATATTGACAGATAAATAGATATAAAAAGGAAAATCAAAATGATATTATGACAAGAAAAATACCTCACATGGTTTTCCCTTTAGAGAATCATGCTCTATAGGTTGCTTAGAGATTGGGATCCTTTTCTTTCTACTGCGACATTTTTTCCTTTTCTCCTTTCTCTGTATTTCTGAAGCCTTTGCCTTGTGGTGATTCAACTTATCCCCCGAGTCATCTTCCCTTAACAGATCCAGTTCTACAGAATCTTTTGAGACCTTTGCAAATATTTCCCTAACTTTCCTCATTATATTATCTGACCATGTATGAACAGAGCTCAAAGAGCTAAAAAACAGTATGTCATTTTCAGGAACTGCTAGCGTGCACAATAACCCCAATGATGAAAGTTCTTGGAGAATATTCAAACCCCTTAAAAAATGGTCAGTGCATGAACGTGTTTTGCATGGATAATTGGAAAAAGGGTGATATGTAAAGTCATTGTCACAAAAAGAAACTTTTGGAGCACTGCTTACTTTCCATGCTGGAGTGTATTTATCTGCCAACAATGCTTTGTTGCCCAAAATGTTAACGTGCATTTCTGTCTTTGAAATATTTTTTGCATCTTGAACAAGTTTATTCACCTGAAAAATCAAAGTGTCTTAGAAGAAAATAAAATCACTAGAAAAACGTGGGTACTAGACCATTGAGGATGCAAATGCAGAGGAAGAACACCAAATTTTCAAATTTTATGATTTGATTCCTCGAGACCGGATTTCCAAAATATACAAACTATATATGAATAAAAATAATTTATAAACTAGAAGTTCCAATGAAAAGAATTTATGAATTAAAATGATAACACAAAAAATTGCAAAAAACATAGATCGATATGTTAGCATGATATAACAGCCCTTCTAGAAGCATCTTTTAAGGACTTTCCGAGGAGTGGAGACAATTTTCGACTTTTTTAATTCTTTTTCTTTCTTATTTTGTTTTGTTTTAATTTTTGTTCAGTTTTCGGTCCAGAACCCATGACCACTCATGTAAAGGTTACAACATCAGGGGATTCATCACTGATTAATCCAGTCAAGAAAGACATCTAATAAGGATCCTAAACTCAATGGATCCAGTTTAGAAACCAGATTTGGATGGATCCAGTAGAAAACTAAAGCTTTTAAGTCTTTATCATACAATAGATTACCAACTAGGGACCAAGACCAGTACAATTGGGGCTTCACAGTATAATTAATCCTAAGTTTTACATCATTTCAGCCTGCTATTGCACTAAAGCTGGTTCTAATAGGAACCTACATCTGTTAGAAAACATGAGTAACTGAACTAAGAGACTCAGTCAGAAGCCTGGTCAAGTTTATTAGATCTTGTATTATAAATATATCCAACTTGTACATTATGCAACATACTGGATACAAGCATTTTTGCATTCTTTTAAGAGAAAATTCTTTCATCATTTGAAATCTTCTGATATCTCTACTCTGCTCTATTACTAGCATTTGACAACTCCATTTGGAAACCAAATTTACCACAGCTCAGCTTTTGTGGTAGAATCCGTTAGATACCTAATCCTTAGGGATTGAGGTACTTTGTAAATATTATGTAGTAGAAATATGAAGAGTCATAGGTGAATAGGAAGAGTAATTTGGACCTCTTGGAAGATAAACCCAAAGGTCACCTCACTTTGTATTTATGAATGTCTCACATTAATGCAAATCATCATTTGTGGAATTACTTATCCCTCTGCCTATACCTGGCTTGACAGTAGTATCAGAACAGGTTTTAACTCCATGATTCTCTCATCCCTTGGGCGTTTCATTCCCTCATGTGCAAAAACGTCCCTCTGCGGGACTATCTCTCTGGTTATTCCCTGTGCCTCTCTGCATTACTCTGCAGTTTGAACCTCATTTTTGCCCATCAATATTCCCGACGTAACTTATTCCCGCCACTGCTGTTAATCGGGTCCTTCTTGCTCAAGGCTCTTCATCGCGTCGTAAATCATGTCCTCCTTGAAATTATAACTGGTGAAACCAGCATCGACGTCCAGGTTGTGGTGAAGAAATTCAGACAAACCCCAATCCTCGCAGTTACACTCGCAACTATCATTGTCCTCGACAGTGAAAGACTTGAACCGAGGATCTGCATCTTCGTTGCCTTCATAGCTTGCGGGAGACGTTGAGAATGGCAACGGGCGGCACCACATCACATCCATTCTACGCTTCACGCAGCCGCCCTTTTGGGGTTGGGGTTAGGATTGAAATTCCTATTGGGATATCTCTTTGGATACAAATAACAATTGCGAACCCATTCCCTGCACCCATTTCTGCCCATATTTCTATTTGGCTCTCTCCTCTCAGAGCCTTGATATTCTCTAGTATTCCAGTTGGATCAATAGTCTCCCTTGTTTGTCTTGGTATTCATTGTTATTAAACACAACCCGCTAATAATGAAAACCTGAAGTCTTTGTTAGGATGAGAGTTCCTTTAGACTTCGGAGTGAGGTGACAAAATTTTGGACAGAAATATCCACTAAGGGGGAATAGTGAGAAATATCAACTGTTGATTGAGTATATATTAATTATTGTAAGAAAATGTCATGACTAACTGGACAATTTTGCCTCAGCTTGAAGCTTTGTAGTCTCATTGTGCATTGTTTTTCTGCTTTGAAATATCTGACTTCTTGGTTAGCTTCATAGCTCTGTTGGAAAATGCATTTTCTCATCTCCATTGTTGGCGAGGTTCTGACTGGCAAAGAAAATTACCCAAAGTGGTCCAGAAAGATCAAACACACTCTGATTTTTAACGATTTGTGGGATGGCATTTATGAAGGAGAGGATGA
>JZKD02S1205435.1:65848-91114 GCA_000966675.3 Picea glauca
CCAATTAAGAAATGTTTTCCTATTTACATCATGCATTGCATCTATTATACATTCACAATATAACTTGAATTGGTATACATGTACCGAACTTACCCATTTTAATTTTCATGTTTAAATAATCAAATAACTATCTTTGTCATGAGCATATATCATGTAACATTCAAATAGGTCTAGAGGTACACATCTCAATGTCTAACCAAGTCTAACTGACTCCAAACAAATGCTAAACTTTGAATTATTAAGATTAGTAAACAACAATTTTCTAACTACCTGAGGTCAAAATATGGGGCATTACATATCCATATAATTAGGGAGTTGGAGCTTCCATTAGGTTGTAGCCTGAGAAACTAGGGGGTTGGATCCTCCTTCAAGTTTCAGCTAGAAAACAAAGGAAGTTGGTGCTTCCAATGAATGTAATTCTTCTAGACATATAAGAAAAATAATTCTGTGGTTTTCTCCCGCTTTGGGTTTCCACATAAAAACACTTGTGTACTGTGTATGCGCATGATTGTTCATTTGTTCATTTTTTATTTACTCTGCAAATATTGAATAATAATGCTACATTGATATAACACTTGCATTATATGGTTAAAAAGGATTAGATTTCTCTATTATTGATTCACCCCCCCTCTCAGTAATCCAACAATTGTCAAATAAGTGCATGCATGTATCATTATCGTTAGCCCCGATATTATGACAAGCATTAAAAAATTCCACTCGATGTTCATTTGTAGAAACAATATTATTCCCTGAGAACTTAGGAAGATGCTCTTTAAACTTGGGTAATGGACGTTTAGCAGGTGCTAGATTCAAGGGAGAAGATACATGCCATGGGGTGGTCGTAGCATCTTCCTCAAAATGAAAAAGCCCGTATTTATTTATAACTTTAGCAGGGTTGGTAGAAGATTGGATAGGAACTTGATGACTATATAGAATACCAATTACCAATGAGGCCAAAGGTTTGGATGATGAAGCTGGCAGAATTAGACAAGGTCCTCCTTAGAGTGCTTTCTTGGGTCGACAAAATGGATTTTATCCTTCCTATTTCAATGATAGGAGTAGCTTCAAGGGACAATCCTCTTATTCTTCTAGAAATGCGAGGATTTGAGGACATGAAAAAGAAGACCAAAGACTTAGGAAAAGGGAGGTTACTATTGATTTCTAGGCTGCCTTTGCCTGGCTTCCCAATGTTCGTGGATACTTATATCTTGTTCAACTACTTCCCAAGAGCGTTCAAGCTTAGCTCATGTAATAGCAATTTCTAGAATAGTATTGAATAAGGTGAAGGAAATGCTAGTCTGGTCTTTAAGACTATGTTCAATATTAGGCTGCCTTGTAGAAGGTATTGTCATGAGAAAAATGAGTCAAAGAGTATTCGAATAAAAAAAAAATATTTAAAGATAATCGTGAATACAATAAACTAGAGAGATATGGAAGATCTCCCCAGTATGGTCTCCAAAATAAATGTAGAGGAAAAGATATGGAATACCTTACTCAATCATTTTCAGATCTTTCATGACTACAACAAGATAGTTGGGAATGCCACCCGGGGTTTATAGCCTCAAAAATTTCACTCAATCCACAAGTATCTTTTACAAAGGATCAAGGTTGATTTTATGATTTATATTTGTAACAATGTGAAAATAAAAATTTAAACAAATCTAGATGAATGTATATATATTTTACATTGGAGTAAACATGGACAAAAATGAAAGGAAGAACCAAGTCATGAAAACACATGTATGAGACAAAACAATAATCTGATTTTATTTCATTATGAGATACAAAATTGTATTTCTCTTTTATAAACCCCTATGAGGGTATGGACCAAAGTCAGATTTAGAAGTCTTCGATGGGAACCATACAAAAATACCCTGACAGTGAAATAAAACTGAAACTAATGAGCTGGATCAACTTGCCACAAAACGTTGCCACTTAACTCTTTAAAACAATTTATTGAAATGTATGATTCAGTTTTGAATCCTTCTACCTTCAATAAGACCCTTAGTGTTGTAGTTCCCCTTCTATTCTCTCATTGTCTCTTCCTCTCATTGAACCTTTATTCTTTCTCAATAAGTTGAGATAGTTCAACTACTTTCTTTAGTTAAGTCAAATTAACTTAACTAATTAGTTTGGGAATAAATAATTAATAATAATATACAAATAAGGGTCTAATTAATAATAACTAAATAGGTGGGACCCCTTGTGACTCTCATCATTCTCTTTGCCAATAATCAAATATAAAATACAAAATTAATCATTTGGATCATATAACACCCTTGTAGCTCCCATGGATATCATTTAAGTCTAATATTTAAATATCAACAAAATTTAAGACCATATCCCAAAAAAATAATATATCCATATTATCCACAAAAAATATCCAAAATAAAAGCTTGTTGTCCAAAAATTTGTTGAAAATCATGAAACACTGTCTTCATCAACGAATCACATAAAAATCATTAAAATCCATATTTTTTGTGTGAGGCATATTTCGTCTTCTCACTGTTGTCTCCTCTTGAATTTTCTGGGGTAGCCCTTGGTTGGTTAGACCGCTGGGGTTGTATTACGTTGATCACATGGGAGAATTCATCTTTTAGGTGGAGACGTGAAGACACAGATTTAGAAGACTGTGTGGATGGACTGGAGGGGGAAGCCACTTCTTTTACGTTATCTAACATAGATTGTGGGACGTCAGTTTTCAGTCTCTTGCTGGCATGCGGATATTGTACTGGTGAAACATCATGGGAAATTTGTGCATTAGGATTAATTGGAGGTGGTGGTGGAGGTAATGGAAATGAGACAGTAGGCCAACCACGATGGTGAGAAGCAGGTTGATTGACAATTTCTTTCCAACCGTCATTTGCGGGAGGTTCGTGTTGCATCGACACATGTGGGGGAACAAGAATGCCGGGAAAAATTTGAGGTTGTTGAAAAGGGGGCCTTTTAGGTTGTAGATTAAATATCCTATAGCCAACCAAATTAAAGAACCCAACTTTGAACAATTGGTTCAAATCTTGCAGATCAATATCAAAGTGAATAGAAAATCGAGGCCTCCTATGGCCTTGATGCAAGTTACCCCTGCCTTTGTTATTTATTCCATTACTTCCCCTGCTGAAAAAACTCATCCTATAACAATACTTAGTCAGTCATGAAGTTGTTAATAGCCCATACATGAAACTCCACTTAAATAAATCAAGAGTTGGCTCTATAATTTACTTCATAACTCATGGAATCCATCCATAAAAATGCCATTCATTAATTGCCACACGAACAAAGAATTGATAGGGTCATTGGGAGTATGGAGGGCTTGTTTTTAGCGTAAAGTGATATCATGGAGGGGGAAATAATTACGAATATTGTTAAAGCAATCAACAAAAACAATCAATTGTGTATCTAAGCATATCCCAAAATACCAATCATTAATTAACTTCCACATCATTTCTTCTTCATTTCCATACAAACCTTTCTTAAAAATGAGTAGCACAGACATGGAGTGAAAAAAAATGTAATTGGGATAATGAGGGGAGTGTATTTTGTGTAAAATGGTATAATGGAAGGGTCTCCCATGGATAATGTTCTAATATATCAAACAATTCCATCTTCAACGTAAATTAAAAATCAAAACCCTTCATTGTTTCAAAATTGAAATTCAACACTTTGTTTCCAAAAATCCAGAACTGGGGTTTCACTTCAAGGCTGCTCATTTGCATTTATAAATTGCATTGCACAATAATAATTTTATAATTTATTGCCCAATAAACATTCAACAGTAATAACACAACTTGTGCACAACATAGTCAAGGAGACACAACATCACAATAATCACAACCAACAGTCGAGGAATGGATAGACTATGGTCCACGATATTAACACCAGTAAATTTTAAATCACTAAAGGGTTCCACAAAGTGGCCACAATCGGGATCCCTATTTATAACACTATTTCAACTAAAAATTAAAATAACCATGCTTCCAAATTTCCCTTTCATTTTGGTTTGCAAGACTCATTCAATGCGTATATAATTCATACACAAAGGTATTCTTTGCATATGGAATCAAGCACACAACAAGTCGTATCCTTTAAAAATATTTTCGCAACGCTGCCATCACCCCAAATATTTCCTCATGGAAGACTGTATTACAAAAACAAATGAGTGGGATTAACATTCTTTCTAATTTCACACAATAAATAATCAACAAAACCCATGACCAAAAAGAACACGAATAGGGAATTTATTAAATTCTGGGTTGGCCACCTCCACACTATTTTCCAAATACATGGTTTGATATGCAATTATCAACAGTGATGCGATATAGGAGGAAGAGATGACCAAGTTCGAGGGTTTTTCCAAAGGGATACCTTTAACAACTTAGTACCACCATAAATTTCCACATTCTCATTTACAGAGATGATGCAAGGGCACGAGCATGATAACCATGAAAGCCACACAATTAAATGCTAGGTAGAGTTTCCAAATAACCCATAGGGCGCGAGCAGTGATAACATTTTTATCGGACAAAGAGGAATCACAAAAACAAAACCAGAGGCAAGGAAAGCCCGAGAAATTACCAAACAATATCCTTTTTCACAGGTAAAGCACGAAGCAACTACATATAGTAAGAGACACCCATGTAATTTTCAATGCGAATAGTTTGCATACAAACACCATAGAGACCAAAATTCACTAATAATCCATACATAGTCGAAAATCCTACATATCATAACTTTGGAAATCCATAGACAATGAGAAAACTCAAGAGCCAATTGTTGACTTAATTAAAGGCAAGAGTGAAAAATTCATGGATGGAGCAGTAAGAAACCCCATACCTGTGTGTCAAATATTCCAAGGAGAATTGATCAAGTCTGTATACCTCTTCCATGACCGACAAAGCGGATCAACAACAACCAACAAAGAACAAATGCGAAATGGATAGGGTGGTGGGCTCGAGGTAGGTTAGAGCGACTTGAATTTATTGCATGTTGTATCTACACTTACACATTCATCCATGGCAAGTACGAGGAAGCTAACCATACAACACATCAACCAATAACTCCAAATCAATTTAATGCAAGTCGAATACACTATAGTTTGCCTATGTTTCAAACTTACAAATGAACCAACCCTTTCAAAAACCCAATGTAACATACATCAAAAACTTGCTAGGGATACTATGTCCCAACCTTTAGACTTCCAATTTAAACAATGCGTGCAACCCTTGTAGCATGAAATCAAGGTAATCACTATACCACATACCATATGTAAATTGAAAACTGGAGTGTAGATCCTTCATCAAACTAAATGCATCATAGTAATACATGTGATATATATATAAAAAAGCATCATTTATTCTTAAGTCACATCGCCCATAACATCTTCTGATCAATTTTCAACAACGTTTTAAAAGAAAATAAACTATAGAGATCTTATTGCAACCAAGTCATAAGCACATAAAACACAAGTGTTGCCTTTCCATCATAGTCACACAAGGGTCCCACCTATTAGTATATTATTAAATATAAATAAAGAATAAGGCATTGCAACCATTTACAAGTAGGTACCCTACGTTGCACTTTTGGGTGTCAACACCCCCCCAACCCCTTTAGGTTTCATTTAGAATGGTTAAAGGAGGAAAGTTTTACCTCTCTTATCAAAGAACATTGGATGCCATTTGATGCAAATTCGGGATCTCCAGCAGGAGTTCAATTCATGGGAAATATTTGAAGGGTCAAACAAGCTACAATAGCTTAGGCCAGGGCTAAGAGGCAAAGGGACATGTAGGACCATATGGATATTGAAGTGGCTATTCAGGTAATATATGATTAATATGGTGGGGGATATGTTTCAACAAATTCCAAAGTGGAGTTGTTGGGGCTAGAGAGTTGAAGGAGAGAATTGTTGGAGGAAAGGGAGGCAGAATGGAGATTGGAAAGCAGAGCCATTTGGTTATAAAAGGGATATGAAAACACTAAATTCTTCCAACCCTTTGCAAAAGGAAGGAAAATGGCTAATACCATTTGGAGTCTCAATGACTCAGAGGGTGGAAAGATATCTTATTTTGAAGGTATGGCTCTGTTATCCCCTATCCTAGGGATAACTAAGGAGATTATGTCTCGAGGCCCATAGGTCCTAGACATCGAGTACTGAGAGCTAGACGACTTGAGCTTGGCCCCAGAGGAGCCATATTTTCTTCAATTCATCCCATCTATCAGCAACAACAATATCCATCCCACTATCCTTATCCTGAAGTAGCAGTGGGTCTTACTCCTTGCGGTAATGAGTCTGGGTATCATGGTATGTGTCACACTGATTTTCGAAGCATTTGAATATGTTGCACTGAACTCTCCTTTATTTCATAACGTTTTCTTGGAAATTATTCTCTTTGACTTGTTGATACCTGGGGGGTGACAAAATGCTCTAGTAAGCTAGTTCCCTTTAGGATGAGTTGACACTAGGTGCATCTATGAAATGCCATCGTGCATTCCTTCCATACTTACCATTTTTCATCATTATCCCTCTCATATTCTCCTACCTTGGTTTGGGCATTCGGTTTTCCACACAAGGAAGAGTTGTACCTTGCCTTGTGGGAAGAAGGGGCTAAAGGACCAGAGGGTAAAAGTAGCTGGAAAGAGTTAAAATCCAAAATAAAACCTTTGATATGCTTTGCCCAGGGATTATCGATAAAGCAATAAAAGGATTCTCAGTAAGAAAAGGGGACCTGTAAGATAAAATAAAACTCAAGGTCTAGTTGGTGGATGGGAGGTCTCATCATGAGCTAGCCTATTAGGTCCATGGCCATGTAGCAGTATGACACTATCATCTATCTGGTCACCAAACTAGGGTAGTGTCTCTTGGTGTCATAGCCAAGAGAAAGGGGGTCTCATCACGAGCCAACCTTCTCATTTTTGTGAAGTGCTTGTGGGTAACGATGTCACCTCTGTTCACCATGCTAGGACAATGTCCCCCATATTTTTTCTTGAAAAGAAAAAGAAATAAGACTAAGAATAAAAAGCATTGAATGGGATAGGAAACAATGACCTCCATGATAAGGTGGAGGTCTCCCTCTACAAAGGCACCCACATGAAAGGCCTACATTTCCTTGTTATCACTAAACCCTCTGCCCAAACACTTCCCCTACACCATTTCACACACTTACATGAATTAGGTTGGCTCTCACCTAGGAAACACCCCAAACTTGAGGACGATTAGCCCAATAAGACATTGATCTAGATTATTTTCAGCATGAAATGAGATCGGAGATATAATAAATAAATGCATAGAGATATCACAGATATTCAATAATATAACATAAATGTATCAGAGATGCCACCATAAACATAGATATATAGTAATACATGATTTCTATTAATGAAAGAAATGTATAGAGACTGTAAAAATACAGAGTGAAAGACTCACTAGAATGGTGGCAGCTTATCTTTGAGAAGAGATGTGATGGCTACTCGCATTTATAAGAAGATGATTACAATGAGGCTCTAAAGGCCTTTTTACAATAAATGGGAATGCAAAAAACCCTAGATATCCAAAATCCTAACCCTAGGAGATGAAGCGCCAAAAGTCATGTGGGCTCAGTTTGGGTAAGTTAGCACATCAACTTCCCGGGGTCGTAACTTTTGCATACTATCTCCGTTTTAGGCGTATGATAGCTTGTTGGAAAGGTATCATCGAGGAGATTAATTTTGGGGTCTCAATAATGAATTTGGATATCATTAGGAACTTTTATCTCAACAAACCTTCATTTAGGCCCTCAAAATGGCCCCGGAAGTTAAAACCTGCTAAAAATAGTAAATTGCCAAAATTGCCAGAAAACTGTTTTGAGCCAGTCGGAAAAGGTGGGTGGTCACCGATATCCACCTGGATCAATACTCCATCCTTAGGAAGAAATGGTCTCCATTGTGTTGAGTTCCTAGGGGAGAGGGAAAAACATTTGCTGGATCTGCATCTTGGTGAGCTACTTGTATTGTTGGAGACGTCGCGCTGCTTAGTTTGTGGAAGTCTGTCATGAACCTGTTGAAGTTGAGGTTGTTCAAAAAGTTGAGATACATGAGAAGAAGGTGTGCAGAAGGAATCTTTGTGATTTATTGCAACCTTGTCGACCTGCTTCTATTGGATAGAAGGTGCAGGGGGTGAGGCTGTAGTGGTTGCAGTATCCTTCTGTTCCCCTTTTGAACAGATTGTGAAGAAGCTGAATTTTGCAGTATGAGATACTACCTTGTGACATTTTTTAGGTGGAACAATAGTTGGAACTACCTCTGGTATTCTATAGAGATGACCCCCCAAAGTAACAATGACACTATGGGATTGAGACTCATAAACATCATGGCGTCTCCACATATATGGTTGGCCCAAGAGAACATCACAGACATCCAGTGGGGAAACATCACATAATACATCATCCTTGAAGTGTTGGATGCCGTATGAAAACCAACACTATTGGATAACATGGAGATCTCCTCCTTGCTGAAGCCACCCGATGTTCTATGGCTGCGAGTGTGGCGTTGTCGACAATCCCAACTGTTTGACGACCTCTGCTGAGATGAGTTTTTCTGGCTTACTCTATCAACAATAAAATGTAGCGGGGTCCCGTTCATCCACATCTATGAATGAAAAAGGCACTCCCCCTCTTCGAAATTTGTTGGTTCTTCTGGTTGAACTATTGCGGCCGCGACAATAGCAGTGGGGTCTGCGTCAATGATCTATCCTTTACCAGTATATTTAGAATCAGATTCTGAATCATGGTTTGGCTCCTTGTCTTTGATATCGGCCACCAATGACTGTTTTAAGTGACATTCATCGGTTTTTTTCCAGGGGATTTTTTGGAAATCACACCATTTTCCGATGTCCTTCTTTATCTTCCTGTGACCCTTCTTTTCCTGTGTCTTGGACTGGTTTTTGGGAGACTGTTTGTTAGGGTCGTCTTTGTCATAATTTGGTTGTTGTGTATTTTTAGACCCGAATTCCCATTTGTTCTGGTGATTAACTTTCTGTTCAATTTTAATAGCATATCGATAAGCACCACCAAGTGATGAGATGTCCAAAAAATCCATTTCAGACTGGATGTATCTATGTAGAGCCCCATGGTATTTCAAAACCAAATGTCGCTCAGAGTCTTTGATACCCAGCTTGGTGTGCAAGGTATGGATGGTATTGGTGAACTCCAGAACTGCTTGGCCCCTCTCTTGCCGCAGTGTGGTCCATCTCATGTACTAGTCCTCATAGTTGCCAACAGGGTAATACTATTCCTTTACCACATCCACAAAAAAATCCCAAGTGGGATCGACCCCATATATTCCAGACTCCTCTATGGAACTTTTCTCCCAGTAAGTTTCCCACCAATGTTTGACATGAGGGAGAGCTTTAAGGAGTGTGAAGGTGATCTTTTCTTTGTCAGAAAAATCGTGAACATAGAAATAACCTTCTGGCAAAGTTAACCATTTTTCTAGGGCTTCTGCATCTATCTGTCCTTCAAATACAGTAATATCAAAATTAAATTGTACCTTGAAAGGTGAAGTGCCTCCAAAGTGGCCACTTGATGAAGATGTGTCTGATTCTATCGGCAGGTGTTTAAGGATGTGGGCAAAATTCTCCATCATTTCCTCCCTTTGTTGTGTGAGAGCTTTCTCAAGCAACATATTGATAGGATCGTCTGCTCCGTCATTTTTCTTTTCTTCCGCAATTGAGGGATTCTTGGGTGTGCGAGAGCGATTGTATTCAAGAGAGACAAGATCAAGACCCAACTTGATATACTAGGACCTCGTTGGGGACATGCACTAAAAAACGATCAAGAGCAACCTGCTCTGATACCACTGATTTAGATTATTTTTGGCACGAAATGAGATCAGAGATATAATAAAGAAATGCATAGAGATATCATAGATATTCAATAATATTACACAAATGTATCAGATATTCCACCATAAACATAGATATACAGTAATACACGATTTCTATTAATGAAAAAAATGTACAGAGACTATAAAAATACAGAGTGAAAGACTCGCTAGAATGGTGACATCTTATATCTGAGAAGAGATGTGATGGCTACTCGCATTCGTAAGAAGATGATTACAATGAGGATCTTAAGGATTTTTTACAATAAACAGGAATGCAAAAAACCCTATACTTCCAAAAACCTAACCCTAGGAGATGAAGCGCCAAAAGTCATGTGGGCCCCATTTGGGTAAGTTAGTACATCAACTTCCCGGGGTCGTAACTTTTGCATACGATCTCCGTTTTATGCGTATGATAGATCGTTGGAAAGGTATCGTTGATGAGATTAATTTTGGGGGCTCGATCATGCCCTTTTAAATGATTAAGAACCTCTATTTGGAAAAACCTTCATTTAGGCCCTCAAAATGGCCCCGGAAGTTAAAACCTGCTAAAAATAGTAAATTGCCAAAATTGCCAGAAAACTATTTTGATCCAGTTGGAAAAGGTTGGTGGTCACCGATATCCACCTGGATCAATATTCCCTACTTAGAAAGCAATGGTATCCATTGCGTTGAGTTCTCGGGGGAGAGGGAAAATCATTTGCTGGATCTGGATCTTGGTGAGTTGCTTGTATTGCTCGAGATGTTGCGCTGCTTAGTTTGTGGAAGTCTATCATGAACCTGTTGAAGCTGAGGTTGTTCAAAAAGTCGAGATACATGAGAAGAAGGTGTGCAGAAAGAATATTTGCGCTTTGTTGCAACCTTGTCGACCTGCTTCTGTTAGATAGAAGGTGTAGGGGTGAGGTTGTAGTGGTTGCAGTGTCCTTCTGTTCCCCTTTTGAACAGATTGTGAAGAAGCTGAATTTTGCAGTATGAGATACTACCTTGTGACACCTTTTGGGTGGAAAAATAGTTGGAACTGCCTCTGGTATTCTGTAGAGATGACCCCCCAAAGTAACAATGACACTATGGGGTCGAGAATCATAAACAACATGGCGTCTCCACATATATGGTTGGTCCAAGAGAACATCACAGAAATCCAATGGGGAAACATCACATAATACCTCATCTGTGAAGGGTTGGATGTTGTATGACAACCGACATTGTTGGATGACACAGAGATCTCGTCCTTATCGAAGCCACCTGATTTTGTATGGATGTGGGTGTGGTGTTGTCGACAATCCCAACTGTTTGACGACCTCTGCTGAGATGAGGTTTTTCTGGCTTCTTCTATCAACAATAAAATGCAGTGGGGTCCCCTTCACCCACATCTGTGAATGAAAAAGGTGCTCCCCCTCTTCAGGAAATGTTGGTTCTTCTAGTTGAATTGTTGCCGTCGCGACAATAGCAGTGGGGTCTGCATCAATGATCTTTCCTTTGCCATTATTTTCAGAATCAGATTCTGAATCAGGGTTTGGCTCCTTGTCTTTGATCTCGACCACCAATGACTATTTTGAGCGACATTCATCGGTGTTGTGCCAGGGAATTTTTTGGAAATCACACCATTTTCTGGTGTCCTTCTTTGTCTTCCCATGACCCTTATTTTCCTATGTCTTGGACTGGTTTTCGGGAGACTGTATGTTAGGGCTGTCTTTGTCATACTTTGGTTGTTGCGGATTTGCAAACCCGAATTCCCATTTGTTCTAGTGCTTAAATTTCTGCTCAATTTTAACAACATATCGATAAGCAGCACTGAGTGATGAGATGTCCAGGAAATCCATTTCAGTCTGGATGTATCTGTGTAGAGCCCCATAGTATTTCAGAACCAAATGTTGCTTGGAGTCTTTGATACCCAGCTTGGTGTGCAAGGTATGGAAGGAATTGGTGAACTCCAGAACTTCTTGGCCCCTCTCTTGCCACAGTGTGGTCCATCTCATGTACTGGTCCTCATAGTTGCCAACAAGGTAATACTGTTCCTTTACCGCATCCACAAAAAAATCCCAAGTGGGATCGACCCCATATATTCCAGATTTCTCTGTGGAACTTTTCTCCCAGTAAGTTTCCCACCAATGTTTGACATGAGGGAGAGATTTAAGGAGTGTGAAGGTGATCTTTTCTTTGTCGAAAAAATTGTGAACGGAGAAATAACCTTCTAGCAGAGTTAACCATTTTTCTAGGGCTTTTGCATCTATCTGTCCTTCAAAAGCATGAATATCAAAATTAACTTGAACCTTGAAAGGAGAAGTGCCTCCAAAGTGGCTGCTTGATGAAAATGTGCCTGATGCTATCGGCAGGAATTTAAGGATGTGGGCAAAATTATCTATCATTTCGTCCCTTTGTCATGTAAGAGCTTGCTCAAGCAACAGATTGATAGGATCGTCTACTCTGTTGTTTTTCTTTTCTTCCACCATTGAGGGTTTCTTGGGTGTGCGAGAGAGATTGTCTTCAAGAGAGACAAGCTCGAGACCCAACTTTCTATACTCGGACCTCGTCAGAGACATGCACTGAAAAAATGATAAAGAGCAGCCTGCTCTGATACCACTGATCCAGATTATTTTCGACACGAAATGAGATCGGAGATATAATAAATAAATGCACATAGATATCACAGATATTCAATAATATAACAAAAATGTATCAGATATGCCACCATAAACACATATATATAGTAATAAATGATTTATATTAATGAAATAACTGTACAGAGTCTGTAAAAATACAGAGTGAAAGACTCGCTAGAATGGTGGCATCTTATCTCTGAGAAGAGATGTGACAACTACTCACATTTGCAAGAAGATGATTACAATGAGGCTTTGAAGGTCTTTTTACAATAAACAAGAGTGCCAAAAACCCTATACATCCAAAAACCTAACCCTAGGAAATGAAGCTCCAAAATTCATGTGGGTCTCGTTTGGGTAAGTTAGTACATCAACTTCCTGGGGTCGTAACTTTTGCATACGATCTCTATTTTAGGAGTATGATAGCTCGTTGGAAAGGTATCATCGAGGAGATTCATTTTGGGGGCTCAATAATGACTTTGGATATAATTAAGAACCTCTATCTCAAAAAAACCTTCATTTACGCCCTCAAAATGGCCACGGAAATTAAAACCTGCTAAAAATAGTAAATTGCCAGAAAATTGTTTTGAGCCAGTGGAAAAAAGTTGGTGGTCACTGATATCCACCTAGATCAATCCTCCCTCATGAGGAAGAAATGGTCTCCATTGTGTTGAGTTCCCGGGGGAGAGGGAAAATCATTTGTTGGATCTGCATCTTGGTGAGCTGCTTGTATTGTTGGAGACGTCGCGTTGCTTAGTTTGTGGAAGTCTGTCATGAACCTGTTGAAGCTGAGGTTGTTCAAAAATTTGAGATACATGAGAAGAAGGTGTGCAGAAGGAATCTTTGCACTTTTTTGCAACCTTGTTGACCTGCTTTTGTTGGATAGAAGGTGCAGGGGGCAAGGTTGTAGTGGTTGCGGTGTCCTTCTGTTCCCCTTTTGAACAGATTGTGAAGAAGCTGAATTTTGCAGTATGAGATACTACCTTGTGACACTTTTTAGGTGGAACAATAGTTGGAACTACCTCTAGTATTCTGTAGAGATGACCCCCCAAAGTAAAAATGACACTACGGGGTCAAGATTCATAAACAACATGGCGTCTCCACATATATGGTTGGGCCAAGAGAACATCACAAAAATCCAGTGGGGCAACATCACATAATACCTCATCCTTGAAGGGTTGGATGTCGTATGACAACCGACACTGTTGGCTGACATGGAGATCTCATCCTTGCCGAAGCCATCCAATGTTGTATGGTTGCGGGTGTGGTGCTGTCAACAATCCCAACTGTTTGACAAACTCTACTGAGATGAGGTTTTTTTGGCTTCCGCTATCAACAATAAAATGCAGCGGGGTCCCCTTCACCCACATCTATGAATGACAAAGGCACTCCCCCTCTTTAGGATCTGTTGGTTCTTCTGGTTGAATTTTTGCGGTCACGACAGTAGCAGTGGGGTCTATATCAATGATGTATCCTTTACCAGTATTTTTAGAATTAGATTCTGAATCAGGGTTTGGATTCTTGTCTTTGATCTCAACCACCAATGATTGTTTTGAGTGACAATCATCGGTGTTGTGCCAAGGGATTTTGTGGAAATCACACCATTTTTTGGTGTCCTTCTTTGTCTTCCCGTGACCCTTCTTTTCCTGTGTCTTGGACTGGTTTTTAGGAGACTGTTTGTTAGGGTCGTCTTTGTCATACTTTGGTTGTTGCAGATTTGCAGACTTGAATTCTCGTTTTTTCTGGTGCTTAAATTTATGCTCAATTTTAACAGCATATCGAAAAGAAGCACCAAGTGATGAGATGTCCAGAAAATCCATTTCAGTCTGGATGTATCTGTGTAGAGCCCCACGGTATTTCAGAACCAAATGTCGCTCGAAGTCTTTGATACCCAGCTTGGTGCGTAAGGTATGAAAGGTATTGTTGAACTCCAGAACTGCTTGGCCCCTCTCTTGCCGCAGTGTTATCCATCTCATGTATTGGTCCTCATAGTTTCCAACAGGGTAATACTGTTCCTTTACCGCATCCACAAAAAAATCCCAAGTGGGATCAGCCCCATATATTCTAGACTCCTCTGTGGAACGTTTCTCCCAGTAAGTTTCCCACCAATGTTTGACAAGAGGGAGAGCTTTAAGGAGTGCGAAGGTGATCTTTTCTTTGTTGAAAAAACCGTGAACAGAGAAATAATCTTCTAGCAGAGTTAACCATTTTTCTAGGGCTTCTGCATCTATCTGTCCTTCAAATACAAAAATATCAAAATTAACTTGTACCTTGAAAGGCAAATTACCTCCAAAGTGGCCGCTTGATGAAGATCCGCCTGATGCTATCGGGTGTTTAAGGATGTGGGTAAAATTATCCATCATTTCGTCCCTTTGTCGTGTGAGATTTTGCTCAACCAACAGATTGATAGGATCGTCTGCTCCGTTGTTTTTATTTTCTTCTGCCATTGAGGGTTTCTTGGGTGTGCGAGAGTGATTGTCTTCAAGAGAGACAATATCAAGACCCAACTTTCTATACTCGGACCTTGTTGGGGACATGCACTGAAAAAATGATCAAGAGCATCCTGCTCTGATACCACTGATCCGGATTATTTTTGACACGAAATGAGATCAGAGATATAATAAAGAAATGAACAGAGATATCATAGATATTCAGTAATATAACAGAAATGTATCAGAGATTCCACCATAAACACATATATACAGTAATACATGATTTCTATTAATGAAAGAAATGTATAGAGATTGTAAAAATACAGAGTGAAAGACTCACTAGAATGGTGGTAGCTTATCTCTGAGAAGAGACGTGACGGCTACTCGCATTCGCAAGAAGATGATTACAATGAGGCTCTGAAGGTTTTTTTACAATAAACAGGAAGGCCAAAAACCCTAGACATCGAAAAACCTAACCCTAGTTGATGAAGCGCCAAAAGTCATGTGGGCCCAGTTTGGGTAAGTTAGTACATCAACTTCCCGAGGTTGTAACTTTTGCATACGATATTTGTTTTAGGCATATGATAGCTCATTGGAAAGGTATCATTGAGGTGATTCATTTTGGTGGCTCAATCATGCCTTTGGTTATTATTGAGAACCTCGATCTCGAAAAACCTTCATTTAGGCCCTCAAAATGGCCTCGGAAGTTAAAACCTGCTAAAAATAGTAAATTGCCAAAATTTCCAAAAACCTATTTTGAGCCAGTCGAGAAAGGTGGTTGGTCATCAATATCCACCTGGATCAATCATCCCTCCTTAGGAAGCAATGGTATCCATTTCGTTGAGTTCTCGGGGGAGAGGGAAAAACATTTGCTGGATCTGCATCTTGGTGAGCTACTTGTATTGCTAGAGACGTCCCGCTGCTTAGTTTGTGGAAGTCTATCATGAACCTGTTGAAGCTGAGGTTGTTCAAAAGTTGAGATACATGAGAAGAAGGTGTGCAGAAGGAATATTTTTACTTCTCTGCAACCTTGTTGACCTACTTCTATTGGATAGAAGGTGCAGGGGGAGAGGCTGTAGTGGTTGCAGTGTCCTTTTGTTCCCATTTTGAACATATTGTGAAGAAGCCGAATTTTGCAGTATGATATACTACCTTGCGACACTTTTTAGGTGGAACAATAGTTGGAACTACCTCTGGTATTCTGTAGAGATGAGCCCCCAAAGTAACAATGACACTACGGGGTTGATACTCATAAACAACATGGCGTCTCCACATATATGGTTGGCCCAAGAGAACATCACAGAAATCCAGTGGGGCAACATCACATAATACTTCATCCTTGAAGGGTTGGATGTCGTATGACAACTGACACTCTTAGCTAACACAGAGATATCATCCTTGCCGAAGCCACTCAATGTTGTATGGCTACGGGTGTGGTGTTGTCGACAATCCCAACTGTTTGACAACCTCTATTGAGATGAGGTTATTTTGGTTGCTGCTATCAACAATAAAATGCAGCGGGGTCCCCTTCACCCACATCTGTGAATGAAAAAAGGTTCTCCCCCTCTTCAGGATCTGTTGGTTCTTTTGGTTGAATTTCTACGGTTGCGACAATAGAAGTGGGGCCTACGTCAATGATCTGTCCTTTACCAATATGATGCACACGGCCGCAACCTCTCAACCCGTAGGTCGGAAGGTCCACATGCTCATAGGATCTTTCCTTTACCATGGACCGAAGAACTCTAAACGGCTCTTCTATATCCCTATCGGAAAATCTGCACCCACAGTAAACTCTCACTGGATCCCCTCTTTACACTTGGGAGATCAGACTTCGCAATTTCACGAATCTAGTGGTCAAGTGTTGGTCTCTCGAATCCCCGAAACCCGAAACAGTTAACGCTGACCTTTCCTTTTTCCTTTCAGGATTTTCCCTATCATGATTTCGGTGATCACGATGTCAATAAACTTGTCTCCCCGACTCCCCGAATCCCGATTTGCCGAAACTCTGATTCTCTCGCGAGCTTTGACTTTTCAACGCCACTCACTTTTGTCGGGACTTCGGACTTAGCAATATCGTGAATCTTGATGCAATGAGTTCGGGACTTTACTCCATGAAACTCCGAAATAGCGTGCCACCTGTCCACCTACTGACTCCCCTGTGGCCCCGCACAATCCCCTTAGCTTTTGGGATTTCGCGTTTCGTGATTTCACAATTCCCGTTGCAACGTTTATGGGACTTCAAACTACGAATCCCCGATATGGAAATCCACGTGTAAATTTGATGACCCTTGTGGCTCGGATCTATGGTCCTACTCCTCCTAAGCTTAGAACCTTTTGGGAATACTCACTGTATCTTCCCTGCCCCTTCCTGAGATCTAACGGCCCATGGGACTTCACAGTTTCTCCTCAAAGAATTCTGACCGTCTGTTCCTCCTTGGCGGTTTCTGTGAATAACTAAGTGTTCATCCACAAACTTGTCCACCTGCACGCAAACTTGCAACGCCTTATAAACACTCCATGGCACAAACTTCCTATGCTTTTATTTGGCGGTTACTCGAAGGTTCTATACGTCCTGAGCTTTCTCTCAGCGTCGAGTCTTAAATAAGAATATTGCACGCACTCCTTGCAGCAACCTTCAAACACTTCCAAGTGTTGAATCCTTTCGACCCTGCACACACCTGCAACAACAGTCTCTCAATGTTTCACTCAGGTTCGCACCCCTGAGACTTCACTCAGCCTGCACACTCCTTGCACGTCTCCTGTGCATGTCTACACTTCGACGGAACGAGAACAAAAGCTAAACTACCCGAGTCCTTTGTCGACGCACTCCTTGTAGACACTTCAACTGCACTCCTTACAAGAACTCTTGCTCAGATAGAGAAACAATTGAAACTCATTCCTACTTCCTTTCAGACTTCAAACTCAAAACATGAAATCATATACACAACATATAAAACAAATGTATAACATGAAGCAAACATTCATGAGCATATCATTCAACATCAATACACAGAGAACAAACATGAAACCATGAATTTGAATCAACTCTTTCTATTAATCCAAATATCGGTACATGGGTGTTCTTACACAGCTCTCTTCATGCTCTTTCTCTTCCCAACAATGCTACTTCTCCTCAATGCTCTCCTCAATTAATTTTTACAATATGAAATGAGGGTGTCTATATCCTGTTTCCCTTTTGCGCTCTAAAACTATCTAATCTACACATTCAATTCTACCTACTTGCATTAACTACCATAAATGCCTTCTTGCTACTAAGGACGAGAAAAAATATCTCAAGGTCCGTTTACATTTTACAAGTGCACTTCTTCTTAATGGCTTCATTTAAGATTGCACAATAACTTCAAGGTGATTTCAAAATTTGTGATTGGCTTGTCCAGCTGTCCGGTGTCTCTGTGCTGGCTCGTTTGATGTTGGTGATGCTCCTGCATCATACTCCCTCGCTTGAAAATTTTCATGGGCTCCTGTCCATGAGCTCACGCACTATCTGTCCATGCTTCTGGATCTCGGCTTCGTTCTCCCAGCTAGCATCTTCAACTGGATGGTTCTTCCACTTGACCAAATACTCAAAATATTCCTTTCGCCTGGTCTTCTTGCTCACTCATTTATCCAGTATGCACTCCATCTGTGGCTTATCTGCAACTGACATCTGCTTTCTCCATTGGATCACTGGCTGCTCATTTCCAGTCCCTGTTTCCTCAGCTTTATATGGGTACAAATCTGAGATATTGAATATCGGAGAAATTCCGATCCCATCGGGTAATTCAATCTCGTAAGCATTTGTCCCAAATTTCTTCAAGACCCTACATGATTCGATTTTCTTCATCTTCAATTTATTATATGTTCCTCTCGGGAACCTTTCTTTTCTCAAATGTGCCAGAACCAAGTCACCAACCTCAAACTGAAGTTGTCTTCTATGTTGATCTGCTCTGCGCTTATACTCTTGACTCGAATTCTGCAATCGCTCCTTCACCTGGCTGTGAAGTTCCTTCATCGCCTCTGCGAAATCTTCTGCACTAGCACTTCTAGTTGCAATATGCTATGAATCCCTTAATTCAGAAATTCCCCTCGGCTGTATGCCATAGACAACCTAAAATGGACTCTGCCCTATGCTCCTATTAACTGAGTCATTATAAGCAAACTCTGCCTGTGGTAGTATGTTGTCCCACTGGCTGTGGTGTTCTATCACTAAGCTTCTCAGCAAGTCTCCCAGACTTCTGTTTACCACTTCTGTCTATCCATCCATATGAGGATGATAAGCTAAACTAAACAACAAGTTAGTTCCCAAATTCTTCCATAAGGTCCTCCAAAAGTGCCCTATGAACTTTGTCTCTCGGTCCGAAACTGTACTCCTCGATAAGCCATGAAGTCGAATGACTTCTTTGAAAAACAAGTTCGCAATGTGAGTTGCGTCACTGGTCTTCTGACATGGAATGAAGTGTGCCATCTTGGAAAATCTATCCACCACCACAAAGATTGAATCAGAACCTCTTTGTGTTCTTGGCAACCCTAATACAAAATCCATGCTAATTGCATCCCACGGCCTCTCTGGTATGGGCAATGGTTGACAAAATCCCGCATTCTGCTTCCTTCCCTTCGAATGTTGGCAAATTCTGCATTTGTCTATGAATCTCTTGATGTATGCTCACATTCCCGGCCAAAAATATGACTCATTCAACTTTGCGCACATCTTGTCGTGACCAAAGTGCCCTGCCAATCCTCCACAGTGTTTCTCTTTCAGTAAATTCTCCCTCATGGAGCATTTCAGAATACACAGTTGATTACCCTTAAATAGTAATCCTTCCTGGATCATGTATTCTACCCACTGGCTTCTGTCCCTGAGAACTAGATTCTCAATGGCTTCATACACCTCCTTAAAATCCTGATCTTCTGCGTACATGTTCTTGAGATCATCAAAACCCAATGTTTTGACTCTGAACTCCTGCAACAACAAACACTTCCTACTCAAAGCATCAGCCACTTTGTTAGCAGTACTCGAAATATTTTTAATCACAAAAGTGAAATTCTGCATATACTCAACCCATTTGACATGTCTTTGATTCAACTTTTTCTGTTGAGTCACATACTGCAGTGCATGATTATCAGTGTATAAGATAAACTCTTTCGGGATCAAGTAATGCCTCCATTTCTTCAATGTCTGAATGATAGTATAAAACTGCTTTTCATAAGTGGAGTACTTCACCTTCGCTTCATTCAGCTTCTCATTGAAGTATGCTATCGGCCTGTCTTCCTGACTCAAGACTGCCCCGATTGTAAATCCACTTGCATCGCATTTCACTTGAAATGTCTTCTGGAAATACGACAACACCAGAACTGGTTGTTCCATAATCTTCCTCTTCAACAGATTAAAACTCTTCTCAGCCTCTTCTGTCCAGTGAAAATATTTGTGTCTTTTTTTCACTGTATCCATCATCACTGCACTAATTCCACTGAAATTCCTGATGAACTTCTGGTAGAAACTAGCCAATCTGTGAAAACTTTCTCACCTCAAATATATTCTTCGGTCATGGCCAATTCTTGATTACCTCCACCTTATCTGGATCCATCCTCAGCTCATCTGCAGAAATAAAAAATCCCAAGTAAATGAGCTCTGTCTTCATGAATGAGGATTTCTTCATGTTTATCAACAGCTTCTCCTGCTGTAACCTCTGCATCACTGTAGCCAAATGCTTCAGATGCTCTGCCACTGTTTTACTGAAAACCAGTATGTCATCCAAATACACAATGACAAATTTTCCTATGAAATCCCTCAGGACTTCGTTCATCAACCTCATGAAGGTACTTGGTGCATTTGTTAAGCCAAACATCATAACAATCCATTCATACAACCCTTCGTTGGTTTTGAATGCTGTCTTCCATTCATCACCTTCTCTCATGTGGATTTGGTGATAACCGCTTTTCAAATCAATCTTTGAAAAAAAAAATTCTCCACTCAAGCAATCCATCAGATCATCCATCCTTGGCAATGGAAATATGTACCTGATGGTTATCTTATTAATCTCCCTTGAGTCAGTACACATGCTCCAGCCTCCGTCTTTCTTCGGACTGAGTACTATTGGAACAACACACAGACTCAAGCTTTCCTTGACCAAACCTTTGTCCAATAAATCCTGGACTTGACTTTTAACCTCTTCATTCTCTTGCGGTGTCAATCTATACACGGATTTGTTTGGAAAACTAGCTTCTAGTATGAGATCAATTTGATGACTCACACTTCTAATTGGTGGCAACGAACGAGGTAATTCGTCCACTACTATGTTAGCGAATTCTTCCAGCAGTTCCTGAATTTCTTCTGGTAAATCATCCACCCTTGTGTTGGTTAAAACAATCTTCGGTTTCCTGACCACAATGAACTGTGAATCCTCCTTCTTCTTAACCTCTATAAGAAGTTCCTTCCCACTTATGAGAAGTACAGTGTTGCTTACTTCTGGTTTCACCTCCTTATCCTTGATTGGAAGCAACATGTGAGTCCTCCCATTCTTCTCTAGGGTGTATGTGTTCATTCTCCCATCATGAATCACATTCCTGTCATATTGCCATGGTCTACCCAGCAATAGATGACAAACATCCATGGGAATGACATCACATAATATCTTATCATTATACCCTCCTATCTTAAATTCAACTAAACATTGTTTAGTGACAGTTACCTGGTGTCCTTTCTGTAGCATCGAAACTCTGTATGGGTTTGGATGATCAGTCATCTCCAGCCCCAACTTTTAGACCATCTCCGTAGAAACGAGATTATCCGTGCTACCACTATCCACAATGACCTTGCATACCCTGCCCTTGGTCTTGCAAGTAGTCCTGAAAAGTATGGTCCTTTGGACTGAACTCTCCACCTCCTTCTCTGGTGTCAAAGGAACTTTTCGCATCATCATCGATCTTCCTCCTTCAACGTCTTCTGCCTCAACATACCACCTCTGTGCCTCGACGATGTGAGTTTCCCCACTTTCCTTCTTTTTATCTTGACACTCGTAAGACTTGTGCCCATTCTTTCCACATGTGAAGCATGTTATTACTCCACCTCTTCCTCTTCCTCTACCTCTAGTACGAGGAAAAGTGTTATTGTTAGCATAATCCCCTCTCTGCTCAGTATGCTGCCTTCTCTATGAGGCTCCACCTCTTTCATTTCAAGTCTGAGGTTTCTTCCAGTCCTCCTTGGGCTTCTGATATTTGTCCTGGGCAACTGATTTGCCTCTCGGCTGAATTCTGCCTCGACCTCTCTGACTCTTCTTTCGGCTCAGCTTCTCTTCTACTTTCAGAGCCATATGATAAGCATCTTCCATCGTTCGGATGGTTACCATGCTCATCTCATCCTGGATATCATATCTCAGGCCATTCATGTATCTGGAAACTTTCTCATCATCACTCTCCCGATGACCTGCTCTGATGTTCAGCTTGTAGAATTATTCAGTGTATTCTTTCACTGTCATCAACTTCTTTCTCAGGTTCTGCATCCTCCTGAACAGAGTAATTTGATAATCTCTGGGGATGGATTTCGCCTTCATCTTCACGATCATTCTATCCCAGCTCTTGATTTTTTGCTTACCCTTGCAGCGTCTGTCAGCTTGTAGTTCATCCCACCACAATGTTGCATGTCCTTTCAATCTCGTGACAACATGCTTGACTTTCTTTTCCTGTTCGACATCTTCATAGTCAAAGTATGTGTCTAGAGCTCTAATCCAGTCTAGAAGCTCCTCTGCATCCAGGTTTCCCTCATAAACTGGAATGTCCATCTTCGCTCTTGCACCCATTCTTGCAATAGCTCTGATCAAACATTCGTTTGATGCATCTTTAGCTGCAACTTCTTCTTCATGTTTAGCCTCAATCTCACTTTCAGAATCACTAAGATCCCCCGCACTAACTATGCGTCTTTGTGTTGTCTTCATGTCTTCGAGTCTGGCTTGTAGATCACGCATCTCTCTCTCCATGGTTGGATCTATCATCTGCCTGCCTCTCCTTCTCGGAATTTCCCTCTCCTCTGGTGGATCAGGTGTTTGCATGTCCCTTCTCCTTGGTGGCATGGTGAAATCTCTTTCTCTGCTATAGAAAGAAAAGAACCTTTCTGTGCTCTGATACCAAACTGATGCACACGGCCGCAACCTCTCAACCCACAGGTCGAAAGGTCCGCGTGCTCATAGGATCTTTCCTTTACCACGACCCGAAGAACTCTAAACGACTCTTCTATTTCCCTATCGGGAAATCTGCACCCACAGTAAACTCTCACTGGATCCCCTCTTTACACTTGGGAGATCGGACTTCACAACTTCGTGAATCTAGTGATCAAGTGTTGGTCTCTCGAATCCCCGAAACCTGAAACAGTTAACCCTGACCTTTCCTTTTTCCTTTCGGGATTTTCCCTATCGCAATTTTTGCGATCGCGATGTCGAGAAACTTGTCTCCCCGACTCCCCGAATCCCAATTTTCCAAAACTCTGATTCTCTCACGAGCTTTGACTTTTCAATGCCACTCACTTCTGTCGGGCCTTCGAACTTCGCAATATCGTGAATCCTGATGCAATGAGTTCGGGACTTTACTCCACGAAACTCCAAAATAGCGTGCCATCTGTCCACCCGCTGACTCCCCTGTGGCCCCGCCCAATCCCCTTAGCTTTCGAGATTTCACGTTTCGTGATTTCATGATTCCTGTTGCAACGTTTACGGGACTTCAACCTACGAATCCCCGATATGGAAATCCATGTGTAAATCCGATGACCCTTGTGGCTCGGATCTACGGTCCTACTCCTCCTGATCTTAGAACCTTTTGGGAATACTCACTGTATCTCCCCTGCCCCTTCCTGAGATCTAATGGCCCACGGGACTTCGCGGTTTCTCCTCAGAGAATTTCGACCATCCGTTCCTCCTTGGCGGTTTCTGTGAATAACTAAGTGTTCATCCACAAACTTGTCCACCTGCACGCAAACTTGCAATGTATGCTAAACACTCCACGTCACAAACTTCTTGTGCTTTTCTTTGGCAGTTACTCGAAGGTCCTATACCTCCTGAGCTTTCTCTCAGCGTCGAGTCTTAAAGAAGAATCTTGTGCACACTCCTTGCGGCAACCTTCAAACACTTCCAAGTGTTGAATCCTTTCGACCCTGTGCACACCTGCAACAACAGTCTCTCAATGTTTCACTCAGGTTCGCACCCCTGAGACTTCGCTCAGCCTACACACTCCTTGCATGGCTCCTGTGCCTGTCTGCACTTCGGCGGAATGAGAACAAAATCTAAACTACCTGAGTCCTTTGTTGACGCACTCCTTGCAGACACTTCAACTGCACTCCTTGCAGGAACTCTTTCTCAAATAGAGAAACAATTGAAACTCATTCCTACTTCCTTTCAGACTTCAAACTCAAAACATTAAATCATATACACAACATATAAAACAAATGTATAACAGGATGCAAACATTCATGAGCATATCATTCAACATCAATACACAGAGAACAAACACAAAACCATGAATTTGAATCAACTCTTTCTATTAATCCAAATATCGGTACATGGGTGTTCTTACATAGCTCTCTACATGCTCTTTCTCTTCCCAACAATGCTGCTTCTCGTCAACACTCTCCTCAATTAATTTTTACAATATGAAATGAGGGTGTCTATATCCCGTTTCCCTCTTGCGCTCTAAAACTGTCTAATCTACACATTCAATTCTACCTACTTGCATTAACTACCATAAATGCCTTCTACCTACTAAGGACGAGAGAAAATCGCTCAAGGTCTGTTTACATTTTACAAGTGCGCTTCTTCTTAATGGATTCATTTAAGATTGTGCAATAAATTCAAGGTGATTTCAAAATTTGTGCTGGGCTTGTCCAGCTGTCCGGTGTCTCCGCGCTGGCTCGCTTGATGTTGGCGATGCTCCTGCATCACAATATTTTCAGAATAAGATTCTGAATCAAGGTTTGGCTCCTTGTCTTTGATCTCGGCCACCAATGACTATTTTGAGTGACATTCATCGGTGTTGTGCCAGAGGATTTTGTGGAAATCACACCATTTTTCGGTGTCCTTCTTTGTCTTCCCATGACCCTTCTTTTCCTATTTCTTGGACTAGTTTTCGGGAGACTGTTTGTTAAGAACCCAATACTGAATACAAAATCACCACAATAGATATAGAAGAACAATATAAAAAAACACAACTTTATTATATCAAACCCTTGAGGTAGGGAAACACCATACAATGGATCCTATTATGGAAGGGATCCTCTCCTGTTCACTTGCTCCTTCGAGGGGGCATCCTCCTATTGAGCTTCAACTCCAAATACAATACTTCTTTTCATGTCTCATTACATTGCTTGAACCCCTTTATATAGTGCTACCATCACCTAAGAACATTCT
>JZKD02S1205435.1:136046-146311 GCA_000966675.3 Picea glauca
TGCATGGTGTATTGTGGTGTATTGGTGTAACTCTTATACTATTGTTCATTTCTCATTGGATATAATTGATAGGTTTAAGTATAAGTTGAAAAAGGTTTTAAATTTTACTTGATACCGATTCACCCCCCTCTCAGTATCAACACTAGCAGCAATGTCTTGGAAGTTGCTTCTGCTAGTAACCCTAGCGGCAGTTCCTCAACGAGCTCAATATCCTAGCGGCTATGTTTCCTTCCAGCATTTAGACTGAATGAAGGAGGTGTGGGCCCATAACCTGTTATAATATAAGTGGATGTGCTCATTTTACCATTGACAATAGCCTTGTCGTCTAACCATAGGCTGAAGCCACCCTCTGAGCACCTTAACATTGACAGAGAATCACTCTGGAAGAAAACCCTAGGCTAGATAGCCAAACAAAGGGTAGCGCACCTTTCCCCAAGGATAGCGCATCAACAAGAGTTGATAAGATATTCCAAACCCTAGCCAAGAGATAGTCCAAGTGCAACTGCTAGCTGCACCAGCTGCAACAACAATTCTCCTCCAAAACTGCACAGAAACTAGGCAACTGCAATGCACACAAGTGCTGCTCTGCAATTTTGAGACTGCCTGCCAGAATGAGAATTGGCATCATGTATTTATACTAATTCTGGCTAACTGCCTGGGCCGACTTCTCATTCTGGGTATCTGTTTGTTCAGTATATATTATTATTTATGGCCGACTTCTTCTCTTGGAGGCTAATAACCTAATATTAATTATTTTCTTGAGCCGACAAGTCTTCTAGGGTTATTATCCAACTCATTAGGGTTTTTTCTTGCTCCCCAGAGTATTATATCCTTGTCATGTTTACATGTGGAGGTAAATACCTCCCGCAACTACCATAATATCAACATGTAGATCGTAGTATATGGGAGACAATTTTATAACAGGTGTATCCCCAATAAAATTTCCTCAATTTTATCATCGTTTGAATCGATACACCAATCTAGCAGGGGCATAATAGACTCTTGATGGGTTTTCTCGTTAATCTCATAATTTCTTACTTCAATGGGTTATTCGTCATTTAAACTCTATTGATCCAATAGTTGATTGATAAAAGAGGTCATGGAGTTCACCCATTGTGGGAAGGTTTCTTCATATTGATTTTGTTGGTGATATGAGTATAATTTATAGTGGTCAAAGGTATCTAGATTTAATGTGAGTTGTGGCACTTTGGGTGGTTTGTGTTGGTTGTCATTCCTCTTGAAGAATGTGCAGAAAGGTCTATTTCTTGAAGGTCCTTCTCCAACGTTCTTCTTGAGATTGACAACTTCATTGGACAACTTCTTAACTAACTTGACCATGCTATCGATATCCTTTGGTTCCTTCTTAGGGGATTTTTTCAGCAACAAAGGTTGTTTTTCGACTGACTTGGTTTCTACAAAATATGGGTGACTTTCATAATATGATAAATATTTATCAACAATCTCAACTTCTTTGAAATTACGATCCAATGTGTCGTTATCAACCCATTTAACAAACATGCCTATAGAAGGGATTAGGGACGAAGTGTATTATTTGATGGCTAAGGACTGCAAAGAGGCATTTTCAGCAGTGAATTTAGTGAGGATCTTGATAAAACATTGATTGAATTCTTTCATGTTTTCTCTTCTTTCCATTTTATGGCCCCTAATTATTTGTATAAAGCAACAAGGGTTTTTCGTTCCCCAAATTTTCGATAAAAATCTTTTCAAAATCTTCCCAACTGGTTATGGAGTTGGGTGGGAGATTAAAGTATCAAATGGAATCTCTACCTGCAAAGGTGTAAGAAAAAATCCTACAAACCACATCTTCATGTCAAACATTGAGTATGTGGATAGCTAAAAAGAAGTTTTTAACGTGATCTTCAAGTGAACCGGGTCTGTCTGGGTCAAACTTCGGGAGAATCTTTTTCGATTTTCTAGGAATTTCATGTAAGGGATCTTCCAGGTTCATAGCATCTTTAGACAACCATGGTGGTATTACTACCCTTCTTTCTTGATGATCACCCATGATATGTTCGAAATTGATTTCTAGGTTTTCACTGTTAAATTCATGTTCTGTTTCAGGAGGGATGGGAGGGAACTAATTTAAGGGTACGACTACATATTGAAGAGAGATTTTAATTAAATATTTGACAGAGCCAACTAGAATATTTGGGTGTTTTTTTGGTCATCTGATGCAGACAGTTATTCTTCTGGGTAATTATGAGGTTGTGGGTAACTTACCAAGTTGTTTTGCATAGGCTTGAGTGATACAACGAGTTTAAGTAAATTCCTCGTAGGGTAAAGGAAACCAAGTTTCTGTATGGGTTTCGGGACTGCCAGTGGCACTTTCAACTGCAGGATTTGTGTCTCCAAAGGTAACCTCATGTTCTAGATTGATATTAGGGAAAAGAGTTGAACCAAGAGTATTTTCATAGGATTGGTCATGATTATGTAGTGTGTTTATGTAAGACATACAATTTTGGCCCTCCTTCTAGAACCAATTATGTTGACGGGGAAAAATTTTCCAACAATAGTAAGGGGTACTCCCTGATACACAATCCCAATTAGAACATGCACCGTTGGTTTAGGATACCCATCCGGATTCTGGTCCAGATGCCATTATTTTTTATGAGGGTGAATATGGATGGTTATGCAATGTAAATATGTAGATGAAGGTTATGTATGAGAATAGATCTAATCTACTTCGGCTCTCTATCCTAGCTAGGAGGGATCTATCATAACCAAATGAGTTGTAATGAAACTAAGATCTGCTAAAAGACTTCACTCAGATCGTTGTAATGAAGGTGCGGAGTTAGAAACACATGCATGCAAAATATATAATTAGAAAATTATGAACTATATTTTCCACATACATCAAAACTCATATGCATGGGACATATAAAGGATAAATATGAATAAGAAAACTGCAAAAAGTGATATAGGTTGTGTTAAATTAGTCTATAGGAAAACATATCCTTATAGCCCATGTGAACAACATACATTCTTCCTGAAACAGTTCATAGCATAGAAACAACACATGCAAGTTCTTCTATCTTTCATAAAACTGGCACCGAGGGCTTCTCAATATTCATTAACCAAGTATTTTCTCCAAAAAATAGTTCAAGAGTGTATACAAATCTTGTAAATCCCCTTCAAAGTGAGTCTCTTTCTATATTTATAGATTTTTTCAAATTCCTTTGTGACTTCTTGTATTCCCCTAAAGAAACTGTTACAAAATTGTTCACCTTCCTGGTGATACTCACAACAATATTGAGAGGGGGGGTGGGGGTGAACAATATTTCATTAACCTTCTCTATTTTTATTTCCTTACAACTAGTTAAGTTATTTAGAAATGCACACTTAATGATAGATACAAGTAGAAATCAAAATAGCCATCTAAGTTATTAGAAGTGTGCATTTAATGAAAAATACAAGCATAAATCAAAACAACATAGTGAACATAGTACAAAAGGATTTTTACGTGGAAACCCAATGTGAGAAAAAACCACAAAACATATTCTTTATGTTCTTCTGATAACACCAACTTACAAGTTATAATTTTTCATCTCAACAGACACCCACCTATCGCAGATAACAAGGACACAAATCCTCTTAGGCACCAAACTGTCATGGATAATGAGGACACCAATCCTCTTAGGCACCAACCTATTACAAAAATGAGGACAACAATCCTCAGTGAGCTTCGACTCACCCTAGCACCACCCTACCACTCTAAACTCAGAAAAATATGTTACATCACTAAATATTTTAACACATCCAAAATAATTTGCATTTATGTTCCTATGAACAGTTACAGTATCATCTTCCACCTCACTTCGCGCAAACCTCTACTATCAAATCACATCCATAATTATAATAATTTGCATGAGTTCACCTTCATATATGTGGATGCATAACTGTTACAATGTGGACAAACTTTGACCATATCAAAATCATGTCAATTGCAATTTTNAATCTCTACCTGCAAAGGTGTAAGAAAAAATCCTACAAACCACATCTTCATGTCAAACATTGAGTATGTGGATAGCTAAAAAGAAGTTTTTAACGTGATCTTCAAGTGAACCGGGCCTATCTGGGTCAAACTTCGGGAGAAGCTTTTCCGATTTTCTAGGAATTTCATGTAAGGGATCTTCCAGGTTCATAGCATCTTTAGACAACCATGGTGGTATTACTACACTTCTTTCTTGATGATCACCCATGATATGTTCGAAATTGATTTCTAGGTTTTCACTGTTAAATTCATGTTCTGTTTCAGGAGGGGTGGGAGGGAACTAATTTAAGGGTACGACTACATATTGAAGAGAGATTTTAATTAAATATTCGATAGAGCCAACTAGAATATTTGCGTGTTTTTTTGGTCATCTGATGTAGACAGTTATTCTTTTGGGTAATTATGAGGTTGTGGGTAACTTACCAAGTTGTTTTGCATAGGCTCGAGTGATACAACGAGTTTAAGTAAATTCCTCGTAGGGTAAAGGAAACCAAGTTTCTGTATGGGTTTCGGGACTGCCAGTGGCACTTTCAACTACAGGATTTGTGTCTTCAAAGGTAACCTCATGTTCTAGATTGATATTAGGGAAAAGAGTTGAACCAAGAGTATTTTCATAGGATTGGTCATGATTATGTAGTGCGTTTATGTAAGACATACAATTTTGGCCCTCCTTCTAGAACCAATTATGTTGACGGGGAAAAATTTTCCAACAATAGTAAGGGGTACTCCCTGATACACAATCCCAATTAGAACGTGCACCGTTTGGTTTAGGATACCCATCCGGATTCTGGCCCAGATGCCATTATTTTTTATGAGGGTGAATATGGATGGTTATGCAATGTAAATATGTAGATGAAGGTTATGTATGAGAATAGATCTAATCTACTTCGACTCTCTATCCTAGCTAGGAGGGAGCTATCATAACCGAATGAGTTGTAATGAAACTAAACTCTGCTAAAAGACTTCACTCAGATCGTTGTAATGAAGGTGCGGAGTTAGAAACACATGCATGCAAAATATATAATTAGAAAATTATGAACTATATTTTCCACATACATCATAGCTCATATGCATGGGACATATAAAGGATAAATATGAATAAAAAAACTGCAAAAAGTGATATACGTTGTGTTAAATTAGTCTATAGGAAAACATATCCTTATAGACCATGTGAACAACATACATTCTTCCTGAAACAATTCATAGCATAGCAACAACACATGCAAGTTCTTCTATCTTTCATAAAATTGGCATCGAGGGCTTCTCAATATTCATTAACCAAGTATTTTCTCCAAAAAATAGTTCAAGAGTGTATACAAATCTTGAAAATCCCCTTCAAAGTGAGTCTCTTCCTATATTTATAGATTTTTTCAAATTCCCTTGTGACTTCTTGTATTCCCCTAAAGAAACTGTTACAAAATTGCTCACCTTCCTGGTGATACTCACAACAATATTGAGAGGGGGGGTGGGGGTGAACAATATTTCATTAACCTTCTCTATTTTTATTTCCTTACAACTAGTTAAGTTATTTAGAAATGCACACTTAATGATAGATACAAGTAGAAATCAAAATAGCCATCTAAGTTATTAGAAGTGTGCATTTAATGAAAAATACAAGCATAAATCAAAACAACATAGTGAACATAGTACAAAAGGATTTTTACGTGGAAACCCAATGTGAGAAAAAACCACAAAACATATTCTTTATGTTCTTCTGATAACACCAACTTACAAGTTATAATTTTTCATCTCAACAGACACCCACCTATCGCAGATAACAAGGACACAAATCCTCTTAGGCACCAAACTGTCATGGATAATGAGGACACCAATCCTCTTAGGCACCAACCTATTACAAAAATGAGGACAACAATCCTCAGTGAGCTTCGACTCACCCTAGCACCACCCTACCACTCTAAACTCAGAAAAATATGTTACATCACTAAATATTTTAACACATCCAAAATAATTTGCATTTATGTTCCTATGAACAGTTACAGTATCATCTTCCACCTCACTTCGCGCAAACCTCTACTATCAAATCACATCCATAATTATAATAATTTGCATGAGTTCACCTTCATATATGTGGATGCATAACTGTTACAATGTGGACAAACTTTGACCATATCAAAATCATGTCAATTGCAATTTTTTTTAAATAAGGTATGATGGTTATATTGTGGACAAACTTTGACCATATCAAAATATTGTCCGTTACAATTTTGTAAAAATAAAGTATGTGGACACATGATTGTTACAATGTGGACAAACTTGGAATAAATCAAATGGACCAAGTCTTCCTACGACTGTGCTCCAGATTATCCAAGCATCTCTTGAAGAATGACACAATAATTTCATTATGGTCTACAAAACATCCACTATGTAGATATAACCAGAGACTGTGCAGATATAACCAGGTATTCATCCTCTCACACTCATCCTGTAGTGTGCTTACTGAATCAACCTACCAGACTTTAAGTGCCTTGGTGACTCATTCTATCACATTCTACTTCAGACTTCATCTCATCACACTCCAACACACCATTCGTCGCACTGGATCAAGGCGCCCTTCATATTTTCGTCTGCGTAATCTTCCACACACTCTGTCACAGTTCACTCTGTCACTTGTTGATTTCTCAAAACATCATCGCGTTGCAGCATAAACATCCATTGAGTCATTCTCAGATCATGGACAAGGGAATTTGTCACATTCCACTTCACTTCTTAACTACATCGTAGGTTATCCTCCTACTTTTCACGCACTCCTAGCATACTCAATTACTTATGTCATTTCTTTTGTGTCATTGATCCCTCCATCCTTCAATCCTTCCACTGCACTTTTGTTTTCAACCTTTCACGATTTTTTCTAGGAGTTCCATTTCATTTGGATCTTCAATAGTATAGTAGAAAGTTCTTCCATGCACTTCCTCTACGAACCTTTCACGCACTTCCTCTGCTTGTGCACCAAATTTATGCCATACTATTTGTGCATACATCAAGCCTTCCACACACTTTCGTTGGATGTGCCCCATGTTGACATTATTGACAATATATAATCAACAAAATCCCCCTTTGGCATTGATGGAAACTCTTATTGTTGAGCTACTCCCCCTGTCAGTGTGTTCCTATGGACTTCACTCCCCCTTGTTGTATTATCCTTTTTGTTGCAGTTGTATGTTTCTCCCTCTTTGACATCAATGGAAAATGGAACTGTCACATCCTGAGAGTGACTATCCCTATCAGAATTTTTTATTTCCTGCTACTCAATTTCTTGTGTTGCTCCCCCTGTGGCTGAGCAAGTCTTTCAACAGCCTCCAACCTGTCATGAGGATTTATGCGCCTGAATGAGAAGTGGGAAGGACTCTCGTCTTCTCTCTGAGGTACTCAAAGGAGTCCCTAGGTAATGGATTAGTAAAGATATATGAAATCTTCTCTTTGGAAGGAACATATTCTAATTAAACCACCTAATCCTAAACTTGTTCTCTGAGAAAGTGATACTTGATGGGGATATTCTTAGTTTTAGAGTGTTGAACAAGATTTTTGGAGAGATTAATAGCACGTGTATTGTCGCACATGATAGAAATGGGTTGATTACAGGAATGTTGAATTTCCTTGAGATTGGTATTTATCCACAACACTTGCAAAAAGCAAGATGCTACATCTATATACTTTATTTTAGTTGTAGAGAGAGAAATAGAAGTTTGTTTCTTGTTGATCCAGGATACTAAATAATTTCCAAGGCATAATGCACCTCCACTAGTTCTTTTTCTATCATCAATACTTCCTTCCCAATCTACATATGTATAATCTCTGAGAACAAGTTTTGTGGTTTTGGGATACCACAATCCATAATCGATAGTGCCTTTCAAGTACCTGAACATTTTTTTGACTGCAAGAACATAAGTTTCCTTGGGATTGGAATGAAACATGCCTACCAAACCAACAACTTGCATGATGTCATGCCTTGAAGTTGTGAGATAAAGTAAAATTCCTATCATGGATCTATACATGGTTTGATCTATTTCTGGAGCATCATCTTCTTTGTTTAGTTTTCAATTGGTAGTCATGGGAGTGCTTAACGGTGTGCAATTTTCCATCCCAAAATTTTTCAACATTTCCTTGAGATATTTTCTTTGGGAAATAAAAATTCATTTTTCTGATTGATGAATCTGTAAGCCAAGAAAGAAGGAGAGTTCTCCTAACATGGACATCTCAAACTCTTATTGCATTGCAACTGCAAATTTCTTGCGCATTAGTTCAATGTTACTACCAAATATAATATCATCAACATATACTACAATAATTAACAGGTCATTACATTTAGCCTTGATGTATAAGTTGCTATCATTTGTTCCATTATTAAAACCTTGTTGGTGCAGATACTTGTCGAGTCTATAATACCAAGCTCTTGGAATCGTTTTTATCCCCTACAGGGATTTCTTTAAATGAAAAACATAATCATTTTTTTTCAGTTAGCAGAAAACCTTCTGGTTTCTCCACATGAACTTATTCCTCAAGATCACCATTCAAGAATGTTGATTTGACATCCATCTGGGAGACTTTGAATTTTCTATAGCATGCAAAATCCAAAAACATCATGACATCTTCAATTCTTGCAACATGGGAAAAAGTTTCTTCAAAGTCCACTCCTTCGACTTGAGCATACCCTTTTCATACCAATCTGGATTTTTTTTCTGACTATATGTATATCTTCATTTAACTTGTTTTTGTATACCCATTTAGTTTCAATTACATTCTTGTCATTTGGTCTTGGGACAAGATCTTGTGTCTTGTTTTTCTCTATTTGGTTTATTTATTCATTCATGGCTTTGCCCTAATGTTCATCCTGACTTGCTTACGCAAAATTTTGAGGTTCAATCATGGAAAACAATGCAAAATTTGTAGAGGTAGACGTATCTATAATTTTTCTTCTAGTTTGTACACATGTTTCCGTATTTCCAAGAATATGACTTTCTAGATGATGTTTTTGAACATACCTTGATGGAGTCTTCGGCTATGATGTTTCCATTCTCTCCTCTTATTTTGAATACTCTATTTCCCTATCCTCATTCAAGTTTTCATCTTGTGGCTCATCATGATGTATGTGTCTTATTAGATGAAATGGTCATTCAACTACCTTTACATCTATACCTTCAACTATCTTGTGGAGTATTTTTTTGTAGCACTTGTATCCTTTACTTTTGGAGGAGTATCCTAACAGGATACCTTCATTATCTCTAGAGTCAATCTTTCCCAAGTTGTCTTCATTTCTTTTAATGTAGCATTTGCTACCAAAATTTTTGAAGTGCTTTATTGATGTTGGTATGTGATTCCATAGTTCATAAGGGGTTTTGTCACTATTTATTCTTATGTGCACCTTATTGAGAATGTTGACAATAGTTTGAATAACCTTTCCCCAAAAGGTTTTGGATACTTATGATTCATCAAGCATGTCCCTATCCATTTCTTGAACTATTATGTTCATCATTTCCACTACTCCATTCTACTGAGGATTTTTGGCAATAACAAATTGTCTTTTGATTCCACATTTTTCAAAAAAATTGTTGAATTCATCATGTGGGAATTATCTTCCTCTGTCTAACATTACACATTTGATTTTTAAGTCCATTTCATTTTCTACCTGTGCTTTGAAGATTTTGAATTTTTCAAAAGCCTCAAATTTATGCCTCAACAATCCAACCCAAGCCATTATGGTATAGTCATCAATTAACACAATGAAATATCTTTCACCTCGAGGAGATTGTGTACTCGTAGGGCCATAGAGATCTGTATGAATCATCTCAAGAGGTCTAGTTGAGTTTTCTCTTGCCTTGAATTGAACTCTTGATTGTTTTCCAAACTGACATGACTTGAAGACAATATTCTCCAGTTTGAAGATCCTAGGCATATCTCTCACATCATATTTTCTTCCTAGCTTAACAAGCTGATCAAAACTAAGATGACCTAGTCTTTTGTGCCAAAGCCAGCTCTCATCAGTTTTACCAATAAAACATTTTTCTTTGCCTTCTTCTAGAACATATACATTCCCAGAAGTTATGACTTCCTTAACAAGGTTCTTCCTTGTATTCACATCCATTACCTTATAGTCTCTTGAATGAAAAAAAAAAACATTGCGTCCTTGGTCACACATTTGACTTACACTCAATAAGTTATGTTTGAGACTATCAACATACAACACATTTTAAACTTTAGTCTTTCCCTTTTTATCTTCATCTAATACAACAATTTA
>JZKD02S1205435.1:203109-215000 GCA_000966675.3 Picea glauca
GGGGAGAGCATAGAAGACTTTACAGGGAAGCTCAATAGCTCAATTGGCTTACATCATTAGTGATGAAGCAAATCCCACAAATCACCATGTTTTTGCTTTTGATACAGATCTAGGATCTAGTATTTTGAATCACACTGATGCTCCTGAAGCCCCTTTAGAAATCAGAAAACAGTCCATCAATTTTTTTGAGGAGCCTCTTCTAACCACTTTTGTCTGGAAGATGTTCTTTGATGGAGCCTCTTCCAAGGAAGGTGTTGGTGCTGGGGTGATATTTGTCTCACCAACTCAAGAAACTATATCTTTGTCATATAAACTAGAATTTGAGACTACTAATAATGTGGTCGAGTATGAGGATCTTGTCTTGGGGTTGAGGGAAGCTAAAGACATGGGGATAGAAGAGCTATCAGTATTTGGGGATGTTGAATTGATAGTCCATCATATTAAAAATATTTATCAAACAAAGCACCCTAGACTTAGATCTTACAGAAATGAAGTGTGGGATTTGGTGGACAATTTTTTCTCTTCTTTTAATATATCATTCATTCCTAGAGAAGAGAATACCATGGTTGATTCTTTGGTTGTATCAACAAGCAACTTCAGAATTCCTATACCACCAAAAATCAAGTATGATGTAGAAGTCAAATACAGGCCTTCTATACTGGACAATGTAAAATATTGGAAGGTGTTTGAAGATGATTTAGAACTTAAAATTTTTCTTGATATTGTTGATGAGTTTTCTGCATTACACATTGATCAGGATCATGATTCAGAAATTACCCCTCATGATGATGTTTTCCTCAATAAAATTGCTAATCATCATATTGTGCAGCTGCCTAACAATCATATACCAAAGGGACTGGTTCCTTTGGAAAGATTATTTGATGAGAATGATGTGGCATTGAAAGGGAAGGTATCCACTGATGATCAAGATATAACTGAGTGCAATGTGGGCACTAAAAAGGATCCAAAATATGTCAAATTTTCAAGCAGCCTATCAGGAGAGTAGAGGGCAGAATATACTAAGTTGTTGAAGGAATTTTCGGATGTATTCGCTTGGACTTATGAAGATCTCAGAACTTATGACACAATCATAATAGAGCACAAGATCCCATTAAAAGAAAACACCAAACCCTTTAGGCAAAAGTTGAGGCAGATCAATCCTATGTTGCTACTTGTCATGGAGAAAGAAGTTAAGAATATTTTAAATGAAAAATTTATCATTCCTTTGAGGTATTATGAATGGGTAACCAATTTGGTCCCAGTAAAAAAAAAGAATGGAGAAATCAGACTTTGTGTTGATTTTCGAAATCTGAATAGAAGCTCAAAGAAGGATAATTACCCTTTACCCAAGATGGAGCACATATTACAGAAGGTGACAGGAGAATCCATGATGTCTATGGTTGATGGATTTTCTGGATACAATCAGGTCTTTGTTTTTCCATAATATAGGGAGAAGACGACCTTTACCACTCCTTGGGGGACACTTATGTACGCCAAGATGCCCTTTGGTTTGATGAGCGCAGGGGAAAATTTTCAGTGAGCTATGGATATAACATTTATTGGAGAAAAGGATAAGTTTGTTGTTATCTATTTAGATGACATAACAGTGTACTCTCAGTCTGATAAAGAACATTGTGATCACTTAAGAAAGGTTTTCTTGAAATGCAGAAAATTTGGCCTCTCCTTGAATCCAAAAAATCATTGTTTGCCATGAAAGAAGGAAACTTATTGGGGCATATTGTGTCAGCTAAAGGGGTAAGGATTGATTCCAGCAGGGTTGAGGTTCTACAAACATTGTCACTTCCTAGATATAAAAAAGAGGTACAATCTTTTCTGGGAAAAATCAATTTTTTGAGAAGATTTGTGTCAAATTTTGTTGAGTTGGTTAAGTATATCACAGCCATGCTAAGGAAGGATAGTAAAATCAAATGGACTGTTGAGTCTCGTAACTCTTTTGATCAAATAAATAAAGCCTTGACTGAAGCCCCAACTACTCCAAGGACTTTCTTATTTTTTCTTTTGCCTCTTTTGATACAGTAGCAACAGTCCTATTGCAGAAGAATGTTGAAGGATTAGAGCAGCCCATTGCCTTTTTCAATAGGGCATTGAGAGATGTTGAACTAAAATATGACATCATGGACAAACAAGCCTATGCATTGGTTAAATATCTTAAGTTCTTCAGATTTTATGTCATACATTCAAGAGTTATTGCTTATGTCCCATCAGCTGCTGTAAAAGAAATTCTTTTTCAGCCTGATATAGACATAAAAAGGAGAAAGTGGATTGCTAAATTACTCGAATTTGATTTGGAGATTAGGCCCACCAAATTGGTTAAAGGCCAGGGTTTAGCCAACCTCTTGGTTGAATCAAATCCCTCACCATTGGGGGTGAATTTCATCCACTCATGTTCATAAAATCAGCAGGCTGAGATAACTGATAAAGGTCCTCAAATCATCTATGCATTGAAAAATTGCAACTGGTACAAAGACACTATATTTTTTCTGCAAAATTTATAGCCTCCAAGTGGTATGGAAAAGAATAAGGTGAGAGCCTTAAAACTCAAATAAAAAAATTATTGCCTTGTTGATCAAATTTTGTATTGGAAGGATCCATTAGGAGTGCTTTTAAGATGCCTAGACCCCCAAGAAGCCCAAAAGATTATGTCTAATTTTCATGACAGTTTATGTGGGGGGGCATCATTATTATATAACCACAGCATACAAGATCCTCAGGGCTGGGTAATTCTATCCCAGTTTGTTCACTGATGTTTGTGCTAAGATCATAGCCTGTGTTAAGTGTCGAAAGTTCTCTGGAAAGTAGCATCTTAAGTATTTTCCATTAAAGCTTGTGGCAGCCTCAGGACCCTTCCAGCAGTGGGGCCTAGATTTTATCAAGGAAATCCATCCTGCTTCCAGTGGTCAACATAGGTGGATCTTGAATACTATAGATTACTTTACTAAATGGATTGAAGCTATTCCCACAAGGAATGCTTCCCACAAAGTGATCATTGGTTTCCTTGAAGACATTATGGCAAGGTTTGGGTGTCCTGGTAGAATCATCACTGATAATGGTGCATCTTTCAAGGCTGAACCGTTGATTTAGTTCTGTGAACAGTTTGGGATCACCTTAATTCATTCTACCCCTTACTATCCTTAGGGAAATGGGCTTGCAGAATCCTCAAACAAAATCATTATAAAGATCATAAAAAAGTTGTTAGAGGATAAAAAAAAGAAATGGCATTCGAAACTCAAATTTTCTCTATGATATGACAGAGTGATAGTGAAAAGGTCCCTGGGACTTTCCCCTTTCCAGCTGGTGTATGGAGTTGAGGAAATTTTTTCTTCTCAGCCTGCCTTACCTGTGGAAAAAATCTTCCAAGATTATCAAGGGGAACCTGATCATATGATCAGAAGGATTCAACAGCTGGTTGAAGTGCAGTAGACCTGGGAGCATCTTGTAGACAAAGCATCTGAATATCAACTGAAGATCAAGAAGGCTTTCAACAAAAAGGTGAACAAAGAGGATTTTCAATTGGGCGATCTAGTGCTCAAGTGGGATGCACCGAAGCAAGATAAAGGCAAGCACGGTAAATTTGAATCTTTATGGATCAGTCCTTTCAAGATCTCTGAGGTATTCTCTAATAACACTTTCAAGTTGCAGAATATGGAGAATGAAGAGGTTTTTGGTGGCTCTGTAAATGGGCATTTCCTAAAAAAGTGTTTTGCCTAAGCCTTGATTGGTTCTTCATATCATTGTAAATATTATTTTGTTTTAATTTTTGTTTCNGGGGAGAGCATAGAAGACTTTACAGGGAAGCTCAATAGCTCAATTGGCTTACATCATTAGTGATGAAGCAAATCCCACAAATCACCATGTTTTTGCTTTTGATACAGATCTAGGATCTAGTATTTTGAATCACACTGATGCTCCTGAAGCCCCTTTAGAAATCAGAAAACAGTCCATCAATTTTTTTGAGGAGCCTCTTCTAACCACTTTTGTCTGGAAGATGTTCTTTGATGGAGCCTCTTCCAAGGAAGGTGTTGGTGCTGGGGTGATATTTGTCTCACCAACTCAAGAAACTATATCTTTGTCATATAAACTAGAATTTGAGACTACTAATAATGTGGTCGAGTATGAGGATCTTGTCTTGGGGTTGAGGGAAGCTAAAGACATGGGGATAGAAGAGCTATCAGTATTTGGGGATGTTGAATTGATAGTCCATCATATTAAAAATATTTATCAAACAAAGCACCCTAGACTTAGATCTTACAGAAATGAAGTGTGGGATTTGGTGGACAATTTTTTCTCTTCTTTTAATATATCATTCATTCCTAGAGAAGAGAATACCATGGTTGATTCTTTGGTTGTATCAACAAGCAACTTCAGAATTCCTATACCACCAAAAATCAAGTATGATGTAGAAGTCAAATACAGGCCTTCTATACTAGACAATGTAAAATATTGGAAGGTGTTTGAAGATGATTTATAACTCAAAAATTTTCTTGATATTGTTGATGAGTTTTCTGGATTACACATTGATCAGGATCATGATTCAAAAATTACCCCTCATGATGATGTTTTCCTCAATAAAATTGCTAATCATCATATTGTGCAGCTGCCTAACAATCATATAACAAAGGGACTGGTTCCTTTGGAAATATTATTTGATGAGAATGATGTGGCATTGAAATGGAAGGTATCCACTAATGATTTAGATATAACTGAGTGCAATGTGGGCACTAAAAAGGATCCAAAATATGTCAAATTGTCAAGCAGCCTATCAGGAGAGTAGAGGGTAGAATATACTAAGTTGTTGAAGGAATTTTCTGATGTATTCTCTTGGACTTATGAAGATCTCAGAACTTATGACACAATCATAATAGAGCACAAGATCCCATTAAAAGAAAACACCAAACCCTTTAGGCAAAAGTTGAGGCAGATCAATCTTGTGTTGCTACCTGTCATGGAGAAAGAAGTTAAGAATATTTTAAATGAAAAAATTATCATTCCTTTGAGGTATTATGAATGGGTAGCCAATTTGGTCCCAGTAAGAAAAAAGAATGGAGAAATCAGATTTTGTGTTGATTTTCGAAATCTGAATAGAAGCTCAAAGAAGGATAATTACCCTTTACCCAAGATGGAGCACATATTACAGAAGGTGACAGGAGAATCCATGATGTCTATGGTTGATGGATTTTCTGGATACAATCAGGTCTCTGTTTTGCCATAATATAGGGAGAAGACGACCTTTACCACTCCTTGGGGGACATTTATGTACGCCAAGATGCCCTTTGGTTTGATGAGCACAGGGGAAAATTTTCAGCAAGCTATGGATATAGCATTTATTGGAGAAAAGGATAAGTTTGTTGTTATCTATTTAGATGACATAACAGTGTACTCTCAGTCTGATAAAGAACATTGTGATCACTTAAGAAAGGTTTTCTTGAAATGCAGAAAATTTGGCCTCTCCTTGAATCCAAAAAATCATTGTTTGCCATGAAAGAAGGAAACTTATTGGGGCATATTCTGTCAGCTGAAGGGGTAAGGATTGATTCCAGCAGGGTTGAGGTTATACAAACATTGTCGCTTCCTAGATATAAAAAAGAGGTACAATCTTTTCTGGTAAAAATCAATTTTTTGAGAAGATTTGTGTCAAATTTTGTTGAGTTGGTTAAGTATATCATAGCCATGCTAAGGAAGGATAGTGAAATCAAATGGATTGTTTAGTCTCGTGACTCTTTTGATCAGATAAATAAAGCCTTGACTGAAGCCCCAACTACTCCAAGGACTTTCTTATTTTTTCTTTTGCCTCTTTTGATACAGTAGCAGCAGTCCTATTGCAGAAGAATGTTGAAGGATTAGAGTAGCCCATTGCCTTTTTCAGTAGGGCATTGAGAGATGTTGAACTAAAATATGACATCATGGACAAACAAGCCTATGTATTGGTTAAATATCTTAAGTTATTCAGATTTTATGTCATACATTCAAGAGTTATTGCTTATGTCCCACCAGCTGCTGTAAAAGAAATTCTTTTTCAGCCTGATATAGACATAAAAGGAGCAAGTGGATTGCTAAATTACTCGAATTTGATTTGGAGATTAGGCCCACCAAATTGTTTAAAGGCCAGGGTTTAGCCAACCTCTTGGTTGAATCAAATCCCCCAGCATTGGGGGTGAATTTCATCCACTCATGTTCATAAAATCAACAGGCTGAGATAACTGATAAAGGTCCTCAAATCATCTATGCATTGAAAAATTGCAACTGGTACAAGGACACTATTTTTTTTCTGCAAAATTTACAGCCTCCAAGTGGTATGGAAAAGAATAAGGTGAGAGCCTTAAAACTCAAATAAAAAAAGTATTGCCTTGTTGATCAAATTTTGTATTGGAAGGATCCATTAGGAGTTCTTTTGAGATGCCTAGACCCCCAAGAAGCCCAAAATATTATGTCTGATTTTCATGACAGTTTATGCGGGGGGGGCATCATTATTAGATAACCATGGCATACAAGATCCTCAAGGTTGGGTAATTCTAGCCCAGTTTGTTCACGGATGTTTGTGCTAAGATCATAGTCTGTACTAAGTGTCGAAAGTTCTCTGGAAAGTAGCAGCTTAAGTATTTTCCATTAAAGATTGTGGCAGCCTCAGGACCCTTCCAACAGTGGGGCCTGGATTTTATCGGGCAAATCCATCCCACTTCTAGTGGTCAACATAGGTGGATCTTGACTGCTATAGATTACTTTACTAAATGGATTGAAGCTATTCCCACAAGGAATGCTTCCCACAAAGTGATCATTGGTTTCCTTGAAGACATTATGGCAAGGTTTGGGTGTCCTGATAGAATCATCACTGATAATGGTGCATCTTTCAAGGTTGAACCGTTGATTCAGTTCTGTGAATAGTTTGGGATCACCTTAATTCATTCTACCCCTTACTATCCTCAGGGAAATGGGCTTGCAGAATCCTCAAACAAAATCATTATAAAGATCATAAAAAAGTTGTTAGAGGATAACAAAAAGAAATGGGATTCGAAACTCAAATTTTCTCTATGATATGACAGAGTGATAGTGAAAAGGTCCCTGGGACTTTCCCCTTTCCAGCTGGTGTATGGGGTTGAGGCAATTTTTTCTTCTCAGCCTACCTTACATGTGGAAAAATTCTTCCAAGATTATCAAGGGGAACCTGATCATATGATCAGAAGAATTCAGTAGCTGGTTGAAGTGCAGCAGACCTGGGAGCATCTTGTAGACAAAGCATCTGAACATCAACTGAAGATCAAGAAGGATTTCAACAAAAAGGTGAACAAAGAGGATTTTCAATTGGGTGATCTAGTGCTCAAGTGGGATGCACCGAAGCAAGATAAAGGCAAGCATGGTAAATTTGAAGCTTTATGGATCAATCCTTTCAATATCTTTGAGATATTCTCTAATAACACTTTCAAGTTGCAGAATATGGAGAATGAAGAGGTTTTTGGTGGCTCTGTCAATGGGCATTTCCTAAAAAAGTGCTTTGCCTAAGCCTTGATTGGTTCTTCATATCATTGTAAATGTTATTTTGTTTTAATTTTTGTTTCAATAACTGACCCCATAGCCCTAGGATAAGGCACTAAATATACTCATTCTTGGTAGCCCGCAGGGGGCATGCAATCCCCTGTGGAGCCAATGTTATCACACTAAATTTCCTTGGGTCTTTTAGTTTGTTTTCAATCCTTTTTTAAGCCTTAGATTTTAAATTTATTTAAAAGTCTCATCCCTTTAAAGTTTATGTTCGGTAGGACCCCTTAGATGATTAAAGTTTTGAGTCTTAGCTCTAGGTTGATCCTCAAATAGATTTTTTGTCCTAGAACCATTTTAGCTCATGACTTATTTTGGTCCCTTTCATGACTTGTCCCTAGATCGATCCCTCCCATGATTAGACTGATGTGACACACCTTTCTCCTCACTCATGATCTCGTAGGCATGCCTCATTCTCCTTGCTTACCTGTCCAATCATTTTTTGAATTGGAAGCGTTGCCTACTCATTAGGCAGTTCCGTAGTGCCTATCCAGTTCATCATACTTCCACCTCGAGTCATGATTGTCACGACTGATGTCATGTTCCTTGTTTTCAGTGCCCAGATTTAGTTAAAGATGCCTTCCATATCTTGCATTTATGAGCTCTGGTAACGGTTTATAATTTTGAAAGGCTCAACAGTGATGCACTGCGTAAATTAACAAGTTTTGATAAGGTGACAGCAAGGCAACCAAATTTGAGACTGAAGTAGGTTCGAGGGCCGAAGTTTTCGCAATCTCATCCTGATATTTCGTTGAAGATTCCAACAGGTGTCTACTCCACAGGTATCCTGTGTTGCCTCCTCTGCATATTAATTTTCACAAGAAATTTGCCCTCGGGTTTTGGTTTGCCAAGTTTTCATAGTGGTAAGGGACTCGTCTTTGCATGATAGCCTTGTCTTCTCTCTTTTTCAGACCTATATCTTCATTGCATGTATCTAAGTTTGATTATTGTTGTTTCCCTTAGCCATTGAAATTGCAAGCCTGTAAATAGCCTATCCTCTGCGTATGCGTTGCGCTACCCAGAGGCGCTGCTTAAACCCTCTCTTCCTCCCTTGCTTCCTTTCATGTTAGAGTCTAGCATTTTTACTCAATCACAAAGAGCCAATTTTGGATTACCCCCTCACTGCCCACACTCTCGAATACCTGTACAAGTCTAGGGGTGCAATTCCTATAGTCAAGCTTGGCTCACTAGCACCAGTCTGTCTCAAAAGGTCATCCTTGTACATTTGAAGCCCAATTCAAAGCATTCCTTTTTATTACTATCCCATAGGCTTTTCAAATATCCCTCATTCTAAGCCATGGAGACTCCTCAATCGAGGAAGACACACAAAGGTGGCAAGGTGGTTAGGACAGAACTGGTGGACATGCATCTTTTCTATATAGAGCCCATGGAAAGAGAGGTCCTTTGTCACCCACCAATGCTACTAAAGCAGGGACCAGTAGGAAGAGAAAGAGCAGAGCCTTTGTTCAAGTTTCATAGGTCAGCAAGTAGGTCATAGGAGCTGAGGAGGAAGTTTGTTCTTCTCCACAAAGAGATTTTTCACCACCTCCTCCACTAGGGTTAGAAGAGGTGCCTTCTTCTACCAAAGCTACATCCAAGAAAGAGAAGAAGCTACTCTTTCCCTCTTCTCCTCTAGCAGTCAAAATCAAGGGTAAAATACCTTTCACAAGGTCATCAATTCCTAAGGAGGCTTTCAAAGAGAAGTCTTTACCAGAAACCCCTATTTAAAAGAAGAAGGAAAAAGGCATTGAAAAGCCTGTGGAAGAGAAACAAGAAGCCCCTGTACAGAAAGGGAAGGGTAAAGGTACTAAAATACCTTTGGAGAGAAAATATGAAACCTCTGTGAAAGATTTTGAGAAGCATTTGGAAAGAAAAGAAGAAACCCCTGTGCAGAAGAAGAAAGGAAAAAGAAAAGCCACCAAGAAACCTAATGAGGTAGACAAGACACTTCCCATGCAAGTGGAAGAGGAGACTGAGAAAAAACCTCTTGAAATTTTGCATAACATTGCTCCTCCTAACAGTTAGAACTTCAAGAGACTTATCAGGCAACTTAAAGATGCAAGAAAAGAGGTGGCTCAATTTAAAAAGGAAGCCATGTCTGGCAGAGCCAAGATGACAGAGCTTATGGATGGCTACAGTCACACCCTTGACTTGGCAAGGTTTGCAGCAAGAAGGGCCCAACCCCTTCCTAGATAGCTAAAGAATATTTACAGGCATAACAGAGGCTTTCAGTCTCAGAACAGGAAGCTAAAGGCAGAGCTGAAGCACTTTCAAGATGAGGTAGCCCAAAGAAATTTACAGGTATTGGTTGAAGCTTCCATTGAGAATGAAAAACCAACAGTTAAGGAGAGCACAACCTCACTGAAAACGCATGTCACTACTAAGAAGAAGAAGTTTGTTGTGTCAATTGAAGATCCTCTTTCTTCCAGAAAGAGTGTGAGGTTACGTGTCAAGATGACAAAGTAGTTGGTAAAAGGTAAGCCCCATTTTTTAGGATGGTTCCTTTTTGGGAGGGTTAACTAATATTCAAATATTTCCTCTTCCATCTATACAGGCTTCTAAGCATTTAACTATAAGAGTTTTGGGTTTTGCTAAGTGCTATCTCCCTCAGTGGTAAAATGCACTATTGTCTGTATTGCCAAGACACCTAAATAAAATCGGTTTGATATCATGAAAGGCCATCAATTGCTCTGCACACGTTCAAGATTGAAGGTGCTGCATTTTTTACGTTGCTACCCAAACCTGCACATAGACGCAGCATAAGTGGCGCTACCTACAAGCGCTACCTAATATTTCACAGAGAACAGAGTATGCACACATACACAACACAGTGGTGCTACGCAATGGCGCTACCTAATATTTCATAGAAAACAGAGTTTGCACACATATGCAGCACATTGGTGCTACCTAAATGCGCTACCTCCTTTACTTGTCCAGCTATGAAATATGCTACTCAAACTGCTACCTAAAGAAGTTACCAGCAGACACCAGGGATCTAGGAAGGTTAGGCCAACAACTTTTTGGATGGAAGATGATGGAGAAAATTGCAGAATCAACAACTGGAATTATGAGGACAACTACATGGTCCTAAAAGACACATGAAAAAACAAGAGGTTGCACAGCAAGAGATAATCAAATCAGTTCGAATCATGGTTGGATCAGTCACCAAAATTTTCCTATTTTATAGCATAGGTGGTTAGATAAGTTGTTAGATCAAATAAATGTTTAGATATTTTCAAGGGAAGGAGGCCAGCTCGTACCTCCAACTGTTCCCTCCCTTTTGTTATAAATAGATAGATCAATTGCTTTAGTAGGTTCAGATGGTTGAGAAAGGCTCCCTTAGACTGTAATATTTTGATGAAGTAACTATGATCTAGCTATGTACTGGACTTAAGACATTTTGGCTAATAGAAATCAGATTCTCTTTCATCTTACTTTGCTTCGGATGCTAAATGTTCATGCTTTGAATGATTCACATGAATGATTGTGGTGATGTTATGGTGGATGTTTGATCATTATATTATCATGATGTTTATTTAGCTTCCTTAGTTTATGAGTTCAAGAAGATCTTGTGTTAAGAAGCTTTCATCCTTAGGCTTTTGCAGACCTGATGTTTACAATAGCCCCTACACTTCTCTTATTTTAAGTCTTCCCTCTATTCATACTTACTCCTAAACTACTGATTGAAGTTAGCCAAGACCTTGATTGTTGGTGCATGCTAGCCCTGTTATCTGAGTTGGAACATTATCATTTTGAGTCTCTTTCCATTTGACCTTTTAATACCCTTATGTTCACTTATAAACCTGAAGGGTACTAGGCTTGCCTTCCATGCAATATGAAAGTGATTCCTAGTGCTAACACTTTCCTTAAGATGATTCTATCAATATCTTCTCTCTCATTTGTGTTTCTTCCTTTTGTGCTGCTATGTTGGCTTCAAAATACCTCTTTTGATCTTCAATATTTTCTTCGATCTTTTTGGCTTCCTCTAGCCGAGTTCTTAAGTTCTCGATGACTTGTTGGGATTCTTCAAAATTTTGAACACTTTCCTTTTGTTTCATCAATTCTTTCTTGAGTGATTTGTTTTCTTCTCTTTCTTTTCTTAGTTCATCTAAAGCACTGATCATTTCTTCTTCATAATTTTCTTCTATTTCAATTATTGTTTCTCTCTCATTTCCTTCATGGCATTCCATTTCAAGATGTTCGTGTTTTTCACAATTAAAGAAAAACAACATTCTCATGTTGATTATGTAATCTTTATATTTTGAATCTGTTTAACATGATGAACATCTTTCTTCTTGACATGTACCTGCATCTTCTTTGACAGACTCTGAATCTATGAT
>JZKD02S1205436.1:0-12529 GCA_000966675.3 Picea glauca
AGTTCCCCCATCTGTGACAGTCTTTACTTCGTATGGCCCTAACCAATGCATTATGAGTTTTACTGGGTGCTGAAGAGATTTATTGTCATACACCAAGATTAAGTCTCCTTCCTTGAAATTCTTCCTTTTGATGTGTCTATCATGCCATGCTTTATCCCTTTCTTTCTGTACTTCTTGGTGAAACCCTGCTAGAATCGTATCTTCCTCCATGATCATTAGTTGATTTAGACTTTCATGTATTGCACCATGTTCTTTCATGTTTGTAATTGTTGCTACGTGTAGACTAGGTACCAAAATTTTAATGGCACCACTGCTTCTTGTCCATACACCAATCTGAATGGTGTGTGTCCTGACAACTTTTTGCATGTGGTCTTGTACACCCACGGTACTGTTGGTATCTTTAAGTCCCAATCATCTCTATTAACGTTGTAGATCTTCGTCAGTGCATTTTCAAGGATTTTGTTAAAGGCTTCCATTGTTCCATTTGCTTGAGGGTGATATGGTGTACTCTTTCGATGATGAACTTCAAACTCCTTAGTCATAGCCTTAATAGTAATGTTAATGAAATGGGTTCCTTGTTCACTCATCAAAATCCTCGGGAAACCAAATCTAGTGATCACTTGCTCAAACAGAAAGTGTGTTATTGTCTCTGCGCTGCAATATTTTACTGGTGTTTCTTCCACCCATCTTGTTAAGTATTCTATCGTAGTGGTAATGTACCTCGCTCCTAACCTTTTTGTTGATGGTTTAATTGGTCCCACAAAATCTATGGCCTATTTATCAAATACCTGCAAGGTTACTTGTGGTCTCAGCAGCATTTCATCCCTTCTATTTGGTTTACCAATCCTCTACCATACATCGCATTTCTGGTAGTATTCCTTTGAGTCTCTGGGAACAGTTGGCCACCATAGTCCTATGTGAAATACCTTCTGCGCGGTAGATTTTCCTGCATAATCTCCTCCTACTATTCCCTCATGAGATTCTGCTAAGATTCTTGGTCTTTCATTCTCTAGCACACATCTTCTCAAGATGCTATCTGCACCCATTTTGTATAAATGTCCTGCGAACAATTGATAGTCTGCATCCCTGACTACTAGGTTTTTCTTCTTTGCAATGTTGAATTCCTGTGGCACAACCCCTATACTCAAGTATTGGATGATGTCTATGAAGTATTCATCGGCTATCTGGATAGAAAATAATTGTGCATCAGGAAAGTTATCCTCTAGACTCGTAGGTTCCTCCCCATTCGTGATCCTTGAAAGGTTATCAGGTCTTGCATTCAACTTTCTCGGTTTGACTATCACTTCAAAGTCAAATTCTTGGAACAACAATAACCATATACAAATCCTCCCCCCCCAACACTGGCTTGTTGACGAGGTATTTGAGTGTTGAATGGTCTGTGAACATCTTGAAATGTTTTCCCAATAAATAATTTATGGACTTCTGAAGCGCATAGACCATCGCTAAGCCTTCTCTTTATGTGGTATTATAATTTTTCTCTGATTCTAACAGTTTTTTGCTAGCAAATGTTATAGGATGTTCCAATTCTCCTGCTCCTGGATGCGATAGTATAGCTCCAAGTTCTATGGTTAATGCATCTACATGGACATGGAACATCTTATCCCGGTCCGGGAATACCAATATTGGTGTTGTTATCATCGTCTCTTTCAGTGTGTCCAATTCATGTTGAAAGTCCTCATTCCACTGAAAATTTGTGTCTTTCCTTAGAAATTTCTCCATTGGCACATTGATATGCACATAGCCCTTTATAAATTTATTGTAGTATCCCATGTCTCCCAATGTCGCTCTCAATTGGCGGATTGTTTTTGGTGATCGCAGGTTAACAATTATTGCAATCTTGGCACGATCTACTAGCAAGCCGTGATTGCATACTATGTGTCCAAATAGTATTCCAAAAGGTGTTTCGAAGATGCCCTTATTGATATTTAATGATATCTAACACTGCCTACATATTTCTAACATCAGTCGCAAGACCTCTACATGGCCTTTCAATAGACTATAAACTGTCCAATCATCCAAATATACCTCTAGGAACTGGTGGATAAACTCTTTAAATGCAGCTATGACTACTCTGGAGAATATTGTTGGTGCATTCTTCAATCAAAACGAGATGAATTTATACTAGTAGGATCCCCATTTTGTGGAAAAAGTGGTCTCGTATATGTCTTTTGGTGCTATCTTGATCTGATGGTATCCTAAGAATCCGTCGGTGAAGCATAAGCTTCTTGTCCTCCTACATTTTCCAACACTTCGTCTATGTAGGGAGTAGGGAATGAGTCATGTAGGCACGCATCATTCAACTTCCTTAATTAAACACATATTTGTATCCCCCCTTGTTTCTTCTCCTGAACTACCATTGGGATTATCCATTATGATTCCTCTATTGGTTCTATGATTCCATCTTCTATCATCTTATCGATTTCATCTTTGACTTTTTGATTATATATGGAATTCAGTTTGTATGGTCATTTTCTGATCGGTATTGCCTCAGTTCCGAGCGGTATCTTCATTTCGCCTAGTTCTCCTGCTATGCCTTTCATTTATGTGAATTTTGTTGGGAATAGGTCGTTGTACTCGCACAGTAATTTTGTTATACTTTCCATTGTTTGTTTATCCCAATAGTCTCTGATGCTGGCCATTTTAGGATTCTCAACTGTCCCAATGTTGACTTTCCTCACATTGATCGGCACAGAAATTACTTCTGATTCCAAAGGTGGACCTTCCACTTCTCGTTCACCTTCAACTTCCTCAATCTGAATATCACACAGGTCATATTCATCCAGTGCTTCTCCCTACATGTGGTAGCATGATAGTAGTTCTTTTACTGTCTGTTTGTTTTGTTATTCCTCTTCTTTCATGAGTTCAACTTCTGGTTCCTTAATGAATATTACCCCTCTGATTTGTTTTAGTGTTGCGTCTATGTTAGGGTTCTCATGCTCAAATGAGAAAATGACTGTAAAATTATGTTGTAATACTGACCAACTCCTAGTTCCTCTGCGTAGTTCTTGGTCTGCATACCAGTTTATTGGGATACCTTCTAATGTGTGAACAAAATGATGAGTCCATTCTTCTAGTCGTGTCATCCTCCATAGCGTTCTGTACTTCTCCAAGTGTTATGTTCATGTTCCTTTTCTACCATATTTCTCTAGTTGGTTGCTTCCTTGATCTAGGCCAAACCTAATGTGCAGTCACTGTTTACATTGGTACCAGTTTGTCACTATTCCTTTGTGTGCACCCCACCATATCGCAGGTGTTTCCTTGAGTGCTATATTCAGAACTAAGAGTCCTTGATTATCTAACACTTCATCTATGTACCGTGTTAGGACTGCTTCTAGGTCATTCACCCCATGGAATTTTGGAGGTTCCCTTATCTTGGCACCTACCCATCTTACTGCGTGATCTATTCTTGCGCATCTTCTTGGGGAGACTTCGTGTAACCTTTGCTGCCAATTTTCTAAGCCTGCATCTAAGTCTGACGCACATGAGTTGATTCTTCACCAAATGAGTATCCCATCTGCAGTTAGTTTCATGTAATCTGCATCTCACAAAGTTGTTATGTAAGACTGGTTAATTTCCTCTAGGTCCAAGCAAGTAGGCTCTACAAATCTTTCCCCTTCGGATGGGTCCACTGGTGCAATGACTATGTATTCCCCTGACTCAAATTAGGTCATCTTCTGTGTATTTAGTTTGATTATGGTCTAGTTATCAAACATCCAATCCAAACACAATAATGTCAGATAAGGTGTTGTGCCATCCACTATCTCGATTACTTTGAAGTTGGATTTAGTCTGTACTCCATCTAGGTCTACTGTTACTCCTTTTAATCTTCCAATTGGTAGGACTCTATGTTGATTTACTAGTTTCAGCTAAACAGGTGAATATCCTAATGTGGGTTCTCCCATACATTGCCATGTATTCTTGGGTAATACATTAACTTCAGATCCTAAATCCAGTATGATATCTCCCATGTTAAAATCTCCAATGTTGGCATTCAACCTGAATTCCCTCCTTGTATGTAGGTGATTGGTTGTTTTATGTTCTAACCTTCCTTTTGCTTCTACGCTACATCTTTCTAGCATATTTTATAATACCTTAATAGAGGATGGATCATTTATTAGTCTAACACATGATTGAAAAAAACCTTTAATTTTACTTACTTGTCCCATGGGATGTGTTTCTTTGGTGTGATCAAATGATGGAGGCATCGCATACTCGCGTACTTCCTTATTATGTTGCACGATTGATGTCGATGCAATGTCTGGTTTCAGGAATTCTTGTCTGGCTTTCTTGAATATCTCCTTCTCGTTCTGCGCATCAAACTAATTCTTTGGTTCGTAATTCTTATTCACCCATTGGTGTTGTATTGACTCTTGTCTTAGTGCGTCGTTTCCTATTTTAGCTCCTCCCCGTGTAACTATGTTGATGTTTCTCCCTTCATCCCCTGCTTATGTTGAAATCCACTAAACATTCTTATTGTTGAGGTTCCTCTTTTCCTAGATCTTCCTTAATAGTGTCAGACATTATTTCGTGTCATGATCTGATGCGTGAAAATACATACATGTCATTGGTGGAAGTGGACATTCTCTTGCATAGTGTCCTGGTTGTTGACAGTTGTGAAATACGAATGGTCCTCTACCTCTTCCAAAGCCTCCTCTTGTTCTACCTCCTCCTCTATAGCTAGCTCGATCTCCTTGCAATGCCTTATACTGAGGCACCTGGTTATACTATGTGGTATTAAAATGTGGTTACACGGTATTATACTACGGTTGTGTGGTGTTATATTGTTGTTGCGCAGTGTTATACTTCTATTGTGTAGTGTTGTACGGGGCTGGTACTTGGTTAAATTGAGGTGTGTCTTGCCCAATCATCATTTCTTCCTGCACCATGTATGCATTCGATGTTCTTTCCCTCATCAAGTCCATGGTTATGTGATCTTTGTCATCATAGCCTACTGACTTGAAAAACTTGCAATACATGATCTTCGGTATTGTCTAGTACTTATGCATCATCGGGAAGGGGTATGGATCATGACCATGTTTCTTACAGATCTCGCACCATAATCCTCCTATATGTAGTGGGTTTGTCATTCCTGCTTCCATGTACTGCACGAATGTTGGACATTCATTTTTATGGTGTCCTTTTGTCCTACATGTGGTACACCGTACAAATTCTCTTTTGTCCTTGTTCTTATTATGGTTCAACTAGAACGTTAAGTTCTTTAGATTCTCCTTTAGCTCCTTTATGGTTGGATCTGTCTTTTGATATTGGTTCTCTTCCAATTGTAGGGTTTCTTGTAAGGCCTCTACCTGTGTCGGAAACTTTTGTTGTCACAATGGATACTTCAAGTGTGGTAGCAGTGAATTGATGAATAGATGCCTATGTTGCATATATGTCATGGTGTATTTTAGCTTTCCCTTCATTCGTTTGAATCTCTGGTCTAATTCCCATAAAGATTCTCTGAGTTTCCGTCTAATCTATATCATCTTGTTCATGTATTGATCCTCTGAACTCAGTTTTTGGAACTCATTTATCAATGGCTTCTTGATCTCTCCAATTGTTTTGGTTGTCCCTGGTAGACTGTTTGCAGCTAAAATCATATACCAATCCATTGTGTGATATCTTAATGTGATAGCTAACTGTGAAAATTTAGTGTCCTCATTCATGATCTATTTTTCTTCCCAAATCTTCTCACAAATAAAAAGGTTCTTCTTTGGGTCCTCGGACGCTTCTCCTTTGAATTCTAGTAACCTGATGGTTGCATCGTGTCCTTCCATTCTAAATGTTGAACTACTACCTCCGCGTGGTGTAGATACTTGACTATTACTTCATGAACTGGCTCCCCCAATTTTTGTTCCTTGTGTAGATCTACTTCATGTTGTCTTCCTTCTCCCAAAATTTGGTTGTCTAAATGGTGGTGTTCTTCTTGGTTCGTTAGTCACACATGGGTTTATAGGTTCCACACTAACACTAATATGTATAGGAGTGTTTCCTTATATTTCCACTCTTGGATCTCTTGTCTTCCTCTCATATGTTGCATGCAGGATTTCCTCAATCTGCTCCATAGCCCAAAGATCCTCTACCTCCTCTTCATCACTTTCCAAGCCTTCCCTCGTGGCTATGTCTCTCTTCTTGGTGTTCACCTTATATTGGTAGGGTACTCCACTGCGTGTCTTTCTAGTTGTTTCCATGATCCGCTTGATCTGGTCTTCTTCCATCATAATGGGGTCCAATACCTCCTCCTTGTTTACTTTATCCCCTTCTCCTCCCATCTCTCCTTCTTCTGCCAGTGCTTCCCCTCGTCCCCCATGCACGCAAGGAAGTTTAGTTGTATGAATCCATCGCCATTACACCTTTGTTATATAGTAATATCTTAATGGAAGTATATAATGATATGATGTACATACCTTGAGGTCCCTTGAATAAATATTGTTCAGCTGTGTTGTATGAATTCGTTGTATCTACTGCAAACTCTATGATAAATCCAAAAATAATGTTGTCTAGCTAGAAATCTACTACACGCGTAAACTTATTATCAACTTGTTGTAGTTGTGCGATCTCTTCAGGATTCCATTCTAGTTATCTGATCTGATTCGTAGGATGGTTGTCTTTCAATATTTTTATCCACTCCTACAATATGTGTGGGAAATCACAGAAAAATACTTCATGGAAGTTGGTGAATACGTACTTGTCCATATATTTGCATGGTGTCTACTTCAGGTTTCTGTTATCTTTCTGCACAAACTCTAGCTCTTTGGTTTTCAACCAGCTTTCTATCCTTGCCTTCATGGGATTCCATGGTCTCAACATCCTTTTTCAGATTCTCATTCTTCTCAACATCTTGTGATCTGTTATGACATTCTTCTGACGCATCCTCCACAAATCTCATATAGTTAATCCCATTTTCTTCAACAGTCCCGGCAATAGAACCATTTGTTGGTTTCCTATTATCTACTCTTTTGTTCACCAATTGAACCTCATTCATATTTATTAATCTTTCCAACAAAATCCCTGTAAAAATATCGGTCCCTTTGGTAAACCAGAAGGCAACACAGCACACAGGGTGTACCGCATAGTCTCACCCGAGATAGCTCTATGGGTGGCTGTAATACTCAAGTGTTTGCAACCTGAGACTAAGTAAGATTTGTGGTTGTGCGTCTTAAACTTTGTTCAGTCCATATAAAATTTATTTATAGCATCCATTCTATGCATGCATGTGGAATACCATATCTACTTAGTTACCTCATTCATCTAACATTCATCAACTAATCAGACATAAAGATGCATTCATTCATTCACATAACACAGTATTATCATGGTTCACCTCCTCCTGGGCTATGTCCACAAATATTTGTCTCTCAATCTTTATCATAGTTTAGAAAGATATCACGTCGTGCATGGTTATAGTCTTAGTTCCTCCTCTCTCCCATGGGATCCTCGATCCCTGTGAGGCTTACTAGATCCCACCAGTCTCTTCAGCCTGCGATCTAACCCTTGGGATTGAGTCGCTCACTCCTTATATAGCTCACCAACTTAATGACTCACACAGTTCTTACAATTTTCTTCCTCTCTGTCTCCTCTACTCCCCCGCTCACTCTCCCTTTGCATTACATAACTACTACTTATTTATATCCTCGACTCACCATACATTGCAATGCATTACAAAAACCTTAACCCTAGCATCGTTAGATCTTCCTTGCATGCGCGCTTCGCCTGTTTCTCTTGCACGTGCTTCTTTTCCTTCCAACTATCTTCTACATGATTTTCCTCCAAAAATACCCTTTGTTCTCAGCTAGGTCTACATCCAACAACTTCAAATTTGAGTAAACCTATAAGGACATAGGTAAAAATTTTGATTAAAAAAGTAGCTTTCTTCCTTTTCCCTCCAAAAATATTTACCATATATGGTTGACATCATCATATTGAATCTTAATGGTTCTTTTAAAGTTGATTTTAATAGTACAGTTTTTGTTTTTGAGTTCATTTTTATCTCAAAATTCCCCTAATGGTTATTCCTAAGTGATCTCACTATGATTATTGGCTTGAAAAGAGTATGTTCAAGAATACCATGAACATTGTACTATCAAGTATGCACCAAAAAACTATTACTAAAGCGGTAGATCCACATGATCAACACAACACAAGGAATCTTTTGAGATAGGTCTCCGACAATGGTGTTAATTTAGGAAGATGTATTTATTCTTCTTCTTTTTATACGTTGGTGTGAGTATTACTCTCTATTGATTATTATTACACTAGCAAAATTTCCAAATTCCTTCTAGATGCAAAGATGTAGGAATTTCATTGGCCAATTGCAAAGGCTAAGGTTTGTAGGGTCCTAATGACAAAGGAATGCCAAGTGCTATAGCTCTATGATATATTGAAGAGTTTCCAACACTAGTGCTCAATCAAAACTTTAAAAACACCAACTAATGAGGATATAATGTACCCTTATACATACTACCCAATACCCTCATATGAGAGAGTGAACTCAATGAGTACTATTCTCAGTGTACTATAGAAATAAGATGACCACAAGTTTATGTAAGGACAGAAATAAGATGACCACAAGAGTTACATGGAATCTTCCAGTGGAATGAAGACGATTCATGGAGGAAATTGACAGTTGGATGAGGGTTAGAGATCGTAACTAAAATAGAAAGGATGAGCTCGACTGTAACAGACAAGACGAAGTGTCTCAACTGCCAGAGAGAAAAAGGAATCTCGACATAACACCTAGTGATGTTGAACACGTGGGAAAACCACCAGAGAAGCTAAAGAGTTACCATGATGATCAGGCAGAGCACTCGAGAGGAGGAGGATATCGGGGCAATGTGAGTATGCAGAGGGATTGTGCACATTGCATGCACAAGGTGCACAGAAGCTATAAGTACATGGTACAGAGAAGAGATGAGGTTGTTGTTGCTGCTGGAGTTGTGGTGGTTGTTGNTCCATATATTTGCATGGTGTCTACTTCAGGTTTCTGTTATCTTTCTGCACAAACTCTAGCTCTTTGGTTTTCAACCAGCTTTCTATCCTTGCCTTCATGGGATTCCATGGTCTCAGCATCCTTTTTTAGATTCTCATTCTTCTCAACATCTTGTGATCTGTTATGACATTCTTCTGACGCATCCTCCACAAATATCATATAGTTAATCCCATTTTCTTCAACAGTCTCGGCAATAGAACCATTTGTTGGTTTCCTATTATCTACTCTTTTGTTCACCAATTGAACCTCATTCATATTTATTAATCTTTCCAACAAAATCCCTGTAAAAATATCGGCCCCTTTGGTAAACCAGAAGGCAACACAGCACACAGGGTGTACTGCACAGTCTCACCCGAGATAGCTCTATGGGTGGCTGTAATACTCAAGTGTTTGCAACCTGAGACTAAGAAAGATTTGTGGTTGTGCGTCTTAAACTTTGTTCAGTCCATATAAAATTTATTTATAACATCCATTCTATGCATGCATGTGGAATACCATATCTACTTAGTTACCTCATTCATCTAACATTCATCAACTAATCAGACATAAAGATGCATTCATTCATTCACATAACACAGTATTATCATGGTTCACCTCCTCCTGGGCTATGTCCACAAATATTTGTCTCTCAATCTTTATCATAGTTTAGAAAGATATCACGTCGTGCATGGTTATAGTCTTAGTTCCTCCTCTCTCCCATGGGATCCTCGATCCCTGTGAGGCTTACTAGATCCCACCAGTCTCTTCAGCCTGCGATCTAACCCTTGGGATTGAGTCGCTCACTCCTTATATAGCTCACCAACTTAATGACTCACACAGTTCTTACAATTTTCTTCCTCTCTGTCTCCTCTACTCCCCCGCTCACTCTCCCTTTGCATTACATAACTACTACTTATTTATATCCTCGACTCACCATACATTGCAATGCATTACAAAAACCTTAACCCTAGCATCGTTAGATCTTCCTTGCATGCGCGCTTCGCCTGTTTCTCTTGCACGTGCTTCTTTTCCTTCCAACTATCTTCTACATGATTTTCCTCCAAAAATACCCTTTGTTCTCAGCTAGGTCTACATCCAACAACTTCAAATTTGAGTAAACCTATAAGGACATAGGTAAAAATTTTGATTAAAAAAGTAGCTTTCTTCCTTTTCCCTCCAAAAATATTTACCATATATGGTTGACATCATCATATTGAATCTTAATGGTTCTTTTAAAGTTGATTTTAATAGTACAGTTTTTGTTTTTGAGTTCATTTTTATCTCAAAATTCCCCTAATGGTTATTCCTAAGTGATCTCACTATGATTATTGGCTTGAAAAGAGTATGTTCAAGAATACCATGAACATTGTACTATCAAGTATGCACCAAAAAACTATTACTAAAGCGGTAGATCCACATGATCAACACAACACAAGGAATCTTTTGAGATAGGTCTCCGACAATGGTGTTAATTTAGGAAGATGTATTTATTCTTCTTCTTTTTATACGTTGGTGTGAGTATTACTCTCTATTGATTATTATTACACTAGCAAAATTTCCAAATTCCTTCTAGATGCAAAGATGTAGGAATTTCATTGGCCAATTGCAAAGGCTAAGGTTTGTAGGGTCCTAATGACAAAGGAATGCCAAGTGCTATAGCTCTATGATATATTGAAGAGTTTCCAACACTAGTGCTCAATCAAAACTTTAAAAACACCAACTAATGAGGATATAATGTACCCTTATACATACTACCCAATACCCTCATATGAGAGAGTGAACTCAATGAGTACTATTCTCAGTGTACTATAGAAATAAGATGACCACAAGTTTATGTAAGGACAGAAATAAGATGACCACAAGAGTTACATGGAATCTTCCAGTGGAATGAAGACGATTCATGGAGGAAATTGACAGTTGGATGAGGGTTAGAGATCGTAACTAAAATAGAAAGGATGAGCTCGACTGTAACAGACAAGACGAAGTGTCTCAACTGCCAGAGAGAAAAAGGAATCTCGACATAACACCTAGTGATGTTGAACACGTGGGAAAACCACCAGAGAAGCTAAAGAGTTACCATGATGATCAGGCAGAGCACTCGAGAGGAGGAGGATATCGGGGCAATGTGAGTATGCAGAGGGATTGTGCACATTGCATGCACAAGGTGCACAGAAGCTATAAGTACATGGTACAGAGAAGAGATGAGGTTGTTGTTGCTGCTGGAGTTGTGGTGGTTGTTGCTGTTGAAGGTGATTCATGTGTGAAGAAGGAAGAGAGTGAAGTAGCTGAATTGAACTGAAGAGGATCTGTGCAGTAAATGGACATGGCGCACAGAGCATAAAAAGAAGAAGAACAGATAGCGCAAGTCATGTGTGTAGGAAGGCAGTGAGGCAGACAGAAAAAACGAAATGCAACAGAACAGTGATGAGTCTGGTAAGCCATTGTTGAACATTATATCACTGTAATAAGATTCAGTAGCAAAGATTTATGTTTCAGGGTGGAAGGGAGGTGCTAGGGAGGATTTTTTTCCTCATAGGTTCAAGTGGGTTCTTGAACACAGGGAGTTGTAGATTCCATCTGGTTGCAGCCTGAGAAACCAGGGTGGCAGGGTGGTGCAAGGGAGAACTCTTGTTCTCTGTTATACAGGTTGGTGTATGTATGATTGGAAGTTGGTGCTTGTTATTGGATAAATCTGTAAGTGCGGACACAAACCGATCTCCCTAGATCCACCTGGATCTAGAACAAAGCAAGACAGAACATGACTCTTTCCCTAGATTCTAACCATTGAATTAAATAGGAGGCAAGAATAAAGAACATACCTTATTATCGATTTCTATGGTCTTTGTTTCTCCCGCTTCACTCCAGTTCTCTTGTGTAGCCAAAATCAAGACAACACAAACCAACCAAAGTGAAGAAAGCACAATCTATTCAACAGTCAATCTATGTATATGATCAAGGAGTTATACAATAAAGTGGACTTAGATTTATGGGAAAGGAACATATTATTGTATCATATTAATGGAAAGTAAAGATTACAACCTGAGCCTTGATGTTGTAAACTTCCTTTCGATGGCCCTTGGCTCCGACACACACACTTGCTCACTTGCATGAAGAAGATCAACTCCTTTGGATGAAATTGCTGGAGTCTCCTAACTGCTGTAGCATCAGTCCTTCACACAATTCTTTCACCAATTCTCCAATGAATCTTGCTTCTTTTTTTCTTAACCTTTTCCATGAGAATTCACTCAATATATAGGAGAGAATGAATTGGTTGCTTGGATAATAATGATCCCAAAATATCAGGGAATCCAGTACTAGGATAACCATTCGAATGCCAACCCATCCTTCTAGAAGATTCCCTTCTAGAAGCTTCGAGAAATCATCTTTTTCCTTGCTTTAGGAAGAGTTCGCACCCTATCAGTTCAACGCAGTGCGAGAAGTTTTCACCCTACCTTAAGGCAGCCTGCAAGAATGAGTCATTCTCGCAACCAAATATACTAGCAGCCTGTGAACATGCTTCAAAAATGAGTTTTCTTGAAAGAG
>JZKD02S1205447.1:0-12529 GCA_000966675.3 Picea glauca
CCTCCTAAATAGAAAGAGCCCCCCATCGAGGTGACAGTGGGTGGGGAAGCTCCTGTTACGCCGGTTTCAAAGCCCTTGGCCCTTTCCTACAAACCGTGCGATAACAGGGCCCATGACTCGAAAGTCCTTGAGTGATTGTGAGTACTATCTCACATTCATTGATGACTACTCAAGGAAGACTTGGATCTATTTCCTAAAGATCAAGAGTGAGGTCTTCAAACAGTTCCAAGAGTTCAAAGCTCTTGTGGAGAACCAATCTGGAAAGAGAATCAAAGTCTTGCAGTCAGATAACGAGGGTGAGTATTCCTCGAGACAGTTTGTAGACTTTTGTGCCCAACATGGCATTAGAAGACAAATGTCCGTACCATACAACCCCCAGTAGAACGGGGTTGCCGAGAGGAAGAACCGAGCTATCACCGATGCAGCGAGATCCATGTTGCACGAACAGAGTTTTCCTTTGTACTTATGGGCAGAGGCGAGTGCTACTGCAGTTTACCTACAGAACAGGAGCCCCCACAGGATATTGGGGAAGATGACTCCTGAGGAGGCCTTCACTGGTAGGAGGCACGATGTCGAGCTCATCAGGGTCTTTGGGTGCTTGACCTTTTCTCATGTCCCCTCAGAGAGGAGGACAAAGATAGACCCCATAGCCCAGCAGGGGATTCTAGTTGGATACTTAGAGGTGTCCAAAGCCTATCATATCTACATCCCATCACTTAGGAGAGTCGTGGTGAGTAGAGATGTTAGATTTGAGGAGGATAGGGTTTTTCAGAGATCTCTTGAGTCGAGAGTCATTGTTGAGGATGATGCAGAGGCACCGATTGATGTCTTAGAGGGAGCACAGCCTCAGGTTTTCGGTATGCCAAAATCAGGGGTGACAGGGTCACCATGCACAGCTTCAGGGTCATAGTCAGAGGGTGTTCAGTCAGAGGAGGCAGAGGCTTCAGGTTCTCAAAGTGTTGAGACTATCCCTAAGGCAGTCACTCTTGGGCAAAGAGACCTTACTTCTCCGTTGACCACTTCAAGGAAGAGGAGACCTAGATGGTTTCAGGAGACCTTGAAGGAGGCCAAGGAGAACGTAGGTGAGCCCAAGAGCCAAATCAGAGAGAGTAGACCTCCAGTTAGATTTGGAACATATATGGCACTAGTGACGAGTATCACAGATATTGAGCCACAGACATTTGCGCAAGCAGTGGACCAACAGGGCTGGAGAGAGGCCATGGTAGAGGAGTATGACTCCATTGTGCGCAATGATGTTTGGGAGGTGGTTTTGAGGCCAGTCGAGAAGTCAGTTGTGAGTTCCAGGTGGTTGTACAAAACCAAGTATGCAGCAGATGGCAGCATAGAGAAACACAATGCCCTTTTTGTGGTGCGAGGCTTCTCTCAGATAGAGGGAGTCGATTATGATGAGACATTCACACTAGTTGCGAGATACACCTCGATCAGGAGCATTATTGCCATAGTGGCAGAGATGGGTTGGAGCATTCATCAGATGGATGTGAAGACAGCAGTTTTGAACGGCTTTATAGATGAGGAGGTGTACATTGAGCAGCCACAGAGGTTTGAGGTGAGTGAGAGGGAGACTCACGTGTGTCTTTTGAGAAAGACACTCTATGGTCTGAAGCAAGCTCCCCGAGCTTGGTATTCATGTATTGACACATACTTGCTTCAGATGGGCTTCGAGAAGAGCAATGTTGATCCTAACCTCTATTACATCATTAGAGGTGAGGACACACTCATTCTCATTCTATATGTGGATGACTTGTTCATCACAGGGGCTGAGGATCTCATAGCTGAGTGCAAGATGGGACTTGCATCAGAGTTTGAGATGAGTGACATTGGGTTGATGCACTATTTTCTAGGTATGGAGGTATGGCAGGAGAAGGGACACATATTTCTCGAGCAGGGGAAGAATATTGCAGGTATTTTGAGCAGATTTCAGATGGAGGACTGCAGACTTATGTCGACACCCATGATTACCAACTGGAAGAAGCTTAGTGCTTCAGATTCCCAGTTGGTAGATGCTACAGTTTACAGGCAGTTGATCGGTTCACTCATGTATCTGGTTAACACCAGACCAAATATCTGTTTTTTCGTGAACACTCTCAGCCAGCATATGATAGAGTCGAGGAGTGTTCACATGATTGGGATAAAACATGTGTTGAGGTACATTGTTGGGACAGTTGATTTTGGCCTTGACTATATTAGAGGTGATGGGGTCAATTTGGTTGGCTACACCGATTCAGACTGGGCAGGATGTGCTACTGACAGAAAAAGCACCTCAGGGTGCTACTTTGGTTTGAAGTCGGGACTTGTTTCCTGGTTTAGCCGGAAGCAGAAGTCAATTGCTTTGAGTTCGACCGAGGCAGAGTACATGGCGGCCAGTCAGGCCAGTTGCAAGGCCATTTGGATTCGTAAGATGCTGGTAGGATTATTTGGTTAGGAGATGCCACCGACCGTCATACACTATGATAATCAGAGTTGTATCAAACTCTATGAGAATCCAGTTTTCCATGACCGGTCGAAGTACAATGAGATCAGGTATCACTTCATCCGTGATTGGGTTCAGAGAGGCGTGATGCAGTTACAGTATATATCGATTGACGAACAGATTGCAGACATCCTCACCAAGGCCTTACCAAGGGGCAAACATGTCTACTTCAAAGACAAGATGGGCTTGGTGAGAAACACCTTCCTCGGTAAGACTGAGTGTTGAGAATATGTACCTTGGGAGGTGTTCCCCATGTGTTTGTGAGCTCCTAAACACATGTGGGAAGTACTATGTACTTTGTGCCTTGTACTTTATGTCTAATTTCACTTTGACTTAGGAGATTTAAGTCAAAAGTGAAATTTGGTCATTTATGCCTAAAATGACTATTAATTCACTTTGTGGGTGAATTAGGAGACATAAAGTGAACTTAGGGAACTTAACCCAAAGTGGGTTTTTGAGTGAGATTCTTTTGGAGAGATCTCAACCTTTGATTAGACTTGAGATGGGATGATTTCAGCCATTGATCATTTAGGTTTCCTTATGAAAGTTCAAGAGGGGCGTAAAGGAAGAAGGAGAGCTCATTCCTTCATTTGTTCACTTGGAGAGTTTGAGAGAGAGCATGATGATGAGGTTTCAGGCATTGGGTGAGGCTAGCTTGGGCGCTCCCTTCCATGGAGATAGCCAGCAGGCTTATGGCCTTGTTTATTTATTGAGGAGCTTCCAGTTCTGAGGAGGGCACACTTGGTGAGTGTTGACCACCTATTTCAACTAGGGGGTCAACTCCATGTGCCATGATGATATGCACCTGGTGGTGCTACTAGTTTGAAGACTTTTTGGTTCTACAAGGAAATTTTGGCTTTAGCACGTGTTTTTGTAATTGGAATTTCCACTCCCCTACGTGGGATTATAATGCAATGGGTCTGCATGGATCATAGTTTAGATCGGTTGTCTAGGACTTCATCGTTAGAGGAGTTCCTTTCATCGAGTGTTTTTTTTCCTCAGGTTATTAATTTGGCCTAACCAGCCTTAATAATTTCCCTTGAGTTTTTCACTCCCTCAATAATTCTCCAAAGTGGTGAAAGGCGTTCTAATGGCCAAGCCCTATGGTAGCTAGTGTCTAGGAATATTGTAAATAACCATGCTAGACATCTTATAGAGTCTTGCAGAATTCCGTTGAGTCTAAGTAGTTTTTTTTTTTTTTTTTTTAAATTACCCATTTAATGGTAATTTTAATTAATTTTTGATAAAAATTGTAAAACAAACTAGATCCTTGGGATTTAGATAGGGGTATTTGTACTCAAAGAAATGGAATGAGACCCCCTACACCCTTAGAGAAAGTTTCAGCTCAATTGGACAAGTTTTTCTAGGTGTTTGTCCATGAGGAGTCTAAGTCGGTCTAAGACAACAATTTAATTGCTGGAATTGACAAAGTCAAACTTGTCAAAATTTTGTAATTTGAGCAAATTAAGTGGAGAAAGAGTGGGAGAACTTACCCAAACATTTTCCTAAGCTATCCTAACCCTTTCCCAACCTTCACCTCACCCCCTCACCTAGCCATTAAGCCAAAACGTCACTCTCCCTAGGAGAAGTGCGCCCCTCTTCTAGAAAATCTCCAAAATATCAAAAAATAAATAAAATAATTAAAGTGAGAGTCTTCCTCTCCTTGGTGCACCTCCCTAGACCCTACAACTCATCAATTGACTTTTCAAACCCTTCCAACTCATGCCAACTCATTTTCCAAAACCCTAACTTCTCCTAAACCCTAAAAGTGTGCCCCCCTTGAGATGCTCAATGACTCTTAGTTGATGGACACTTGGAGAGCATCCAAGAGGGGTAACTCTTGGCTCCCAAGTATAAATAAGAGTCTCACCTCCCTCATTTCACACATCTACTCTTGGTATTGTTACTATGCCAAAATCTCTCTTCTCTCTCTCTCTCTCTCTTGCTCTTGTTCTTCTCTCAAGCTTGTGGCAAGTATTTGCCCAAGTTTGCCTTTGAATAAAGAAATCTTTGGAGGATCCATGGTGTTGAGAGTCTTCTTGGTGTCATCTTGCTATATATGAGGTGATCTTGTTCTTGTTTATTTTTCTTGTGTATGCTTAGTTTATAGATCTAGAGTAGGAACTCCAAGCAAAGTATTTTTGTTTGGATAGATTTGTGGTAGTATTATCATAGATCTCGTGAAGTGTTTATTTGGGTATTACAAAGTATTTTGTTTTACCATCTAGATCTACTCACATCCTCTCTATTTTTGTAGTTTTTCTCACAAGATTTGCAGGTTGCCTAAGGGTTTAAAGTGAAAATTTCAAATCTGAAAATCTCTCTTTTCACCCACTTAAACCCTCTAAAAATTTATGTTTCTTATCTATTCTATTCTATACTTCTTTGGGCTTTCTAACATACTTGGTTAGAGCTTATAAACATATTTTACTTGTTGAAATTTACACAGAAAATTTCTGGTTTTTACAACATAAATTTTCACAAGTTTTTGTCACTTTTTGCAGCATTTCCAGCAAGCTTTTGTTTGCTGATTTTTTGCAGGTTGGTGACATTTGGGAGGGATTATAGCCCATTTGGAACATCTACAAGTCAAATATCAACCTCCCAAAATTGGGTAACACATACCCTCTTCTCCTCTTCTCATTCTCACATATTAAGCAAGCCTAAAGGGCTTGCATTCCTCTCTTTGTAATTAATTTCTTCATTCTTTTTCTTTTTGCCTACACCTTGGAGTGAGCTTAGCTAAGCCAACCCCCAAAATCGTAAGGTTAGGTTAGCATATGGTTTTTACTTCTTTATATGCTTAATGGTTTAAAATAATCTAGATCTAGAAATAATCACCTTGTGCTAGCTTAGGCCTATGGAGGCATAACTAATCTACATTACTCATCTTGTTCATTTCTTTTCATTGCAAGCAACTTTCATTTAAGTGCTTTGCTTTTAACTTAATAATATTTAAAGTGCTTCTAATGTCTTGTAATTTACTTTCTTTAAGCATTGTATAAATCTTGTAGTATCTTGTTTCAAGCATTTTAAGTTTCCTTGCAATTTCCATTTAAGTACTTTACTTTTCAAGTCTTAATCTTTCAGGTACATTCCTTTTACATTGCAAGCACACTTTCTTTAAATCACAACATTGTAATCACTTCCAACTAATCTAACTCAACTTAGTTCACTTAAGTTCAATTTACTTTTAAAGCCTAAAATTTATCTAGCTTAATAGGTCACCAACCATTGTCTCAACTTTTCCAACAAAAAGGGAATTTAAGGAAGAAGCGGGGGGTGCTAGATCGGGGACGGTCTCACGGCACTTGGTGTCCTCCCTGTGGACTACTTCTTTTCTTGGATTGACCTGTGGAGCTAGGGTGTGGCCTTGTTTGCCTCACTTATTGAGCACCCAACAATTCTTTTGGTACAAACGGGGAGAGTTCTTGGGTTGCCACTTAGTCTAGGATTTACACTTAACTTAACAACTTAATCAATCCTAAATCAATCCATTTAACCTTGGGTAATCCACATTGGTATCTTAATGGTTTATGCTTAAGTTACATATTGCAAGCACTTCATTTTTACATCTTTATGCAATTTCACTTTAAGCATTGTGGGTTTAACTAAGTAATCTAAAGTTGCGCTTTAGCCCTTGGAGGCCTCATTTCAACGTTTAATTTTGAGCGTAAGATGTATTTTGGTGTGATTGGTCTCCTCCCTTGAATTTGCGCATCCCTTGGAGGATTCTTCATTGCTTGGAGCTTGTGGTTGTACATGCCGATGAAACTTCTCCTTGAGTTGTGCATCATTTGGAGGCACTCTTGTTTGGGATAGCTGGCTTGATGTATTGTGGTTCACTTTATCTTTGAGCAATATCTTCTTAACCTGCACATTCAACTTCATTTCAAGATTAGTGGCTAGTTAGTTGCTTTGTATCTTGATTTGTCCATTTTGTATCATTGTACTGTCATTGTTGTATCTCTTAATTATTCTTTAGATTCTTTAACTTTACAGATAGTTGCAAATCTTGTAACTAGTAATTCATTTTGTAATCTAATTGTTGACTTTAACTTTAAATTCTTTAACTTTAACTTAGTTGATCCCATTACCCAACCTTAGGCACTAATCATAGTTGACTTAGGGAAAGGTTTGCTTGTGCATTGAAATATTGCATTTGCATTGTTGACTCCCATATAGGATAGATCCCCCTAGACCTTTAACCAATTAAAATTAACTCCTAGACATAATCTAATAACTCACATAGTAACTAGGGTCTAGCCCCCTTGACTTCCCTAGGAGTAAGCCTAGATGGAAGGAGTTCAAGTCGAGGTGACAGTGGGCTTGAACTTAGACATTGTGTCTCCGAGGACACACTAAGTGGACCGAGACTTAGTCCACGTTTGCAAGTGTGTATAAGGACGACAACAGTGAGGAGGGCGCATCATCAGTGGGGAGGACTTAGAGAGCTCAGATTGCAGTGAGCTCTGTTTCAAAGGGAGGACACTCATCAGTATCAGAGTACTATGGAGGGGTTTCTTGTTCAAAGCTTCCAGTTGGCATCTGACTCCATTTCAATGGTCTTGACAACATTTCTGGGGGGCACACCATCCTAGGGTGCTCTTGCTTCATTTGGACTAGTGTTGCAGCTTGGATCAAGCTGCTATTGTATCGGGTTCATCTATATTGTGTACTTGTTATATTCCACCATCTATTCTCCTCATATATAGACATATATTTGAAACTGGTTTTCCCCGGGGGGGTTTTATCCAAGGTCATGTTGACCAAAAATACCTGTGTTCAATTTCATGTATGAGTGTAGAACTACTGTATTTTCAGCTGTAAAGATCTCTAGGTGTGTTACATTTATTTTGGTATGCATGTCCTAACCCTTGATGACTAAAACTACATGCTAGAGCACCTAAAATTGTGAATGTAACCGTAACAAATCAGCAAGAAGTTCTTGAACTGTTGGCTGTCCTAAAACAGCAGCAAAACCTTCATTGACAGTTGAAACTTAGAGCCAACTTGAGGTCAAAGACAAACCTAGTTGGCAGCTTGATAGGACCTGGAAAATCTTCATTATCTTCTCGCAGTGGGTGGCATGTAACAGGGTGCATTGGAAGGGAAGGAGCATGAGGTAGACAGACTTCACCGTGAGTTGGTGAACACACAGGACTCCTTGGGGAGCACACAGATGGTCCTTCAAAAATATGAGTTACAGGTAGAGCAGCTTTGGGAGGAGTTGAGTCAGGCATCTCTTTCATCCATTTCAATAGACAATCAGTCATATACATCAGCCTTCTCTCAGGAGGTTGTCAGTGACATTGTCGAATTGATGGAGGAGCCTCATGTGATGGCTGAGCATGAGGGGCATTCATACTTATAGGCGATTGTAGGGAGATATGACATGGAGATTTTTGAGCATGCACATGTGTTGCAGAAGCCACCACCTTTAGTGAGCTCCTTGATCGCTCATGATGAGACAGTTGAGCATACACTCATGGATTGTGGAGACAAGTACATTTCGAATGAGGACACATCCATTTGGGATCCAGGGTTAGTTGGCACCCATGATGAGGACACGTCTATACAAGATCTAGGGTCAATTGATACTCATGGATTGGTTGATACAGTGGTACATCCAGGATATAGGATGGTATCGAAGGACATAGGAGTATGCAGTGGTATAAAAGGGCATACAGTGATGAGCAGTAGTCTACAGTGGCATGCAAAGGTGTACAGTGGCACACATGGGGATGCATTGGAGTGCAGGGCAGAGGCATACTTGATGGAGCATGGAGTTTCCAGTGGAGAGCATTCCGCTTTGTTGCCGTAGTGTGTGGATTTTGGAGGTCATATCATCAACAGCCGTAGTACCTATGATAATGGAGAGAGTAGGGTTGACCATCAGTGTCAAGGTCTATTTCCAGTATTGGGTGCTGCTGTTATGAACATATTTCAGATTTGCTTGAGGTCCTACAGATTCCCTTGGGCTGGATTCTTCTTATAAGTCAGAGTATACACCTATGGATGAGTCGTTCCAGATTTGATCCTGCATACAAATGATTGTATAAAGGGCACAGGTGTGAGGGAAAGCTACTAGTAATTAGGGTGCATTCACTACCATTTGATAGCAGCAAGGCAAACTTTTCTGATATTTTCTTGGCACATGGGGGAGATTCAGTTGGTTACTTGCATTGTGAAGAATGCACCAGTTCAGACCTAAAAATGCATTCCAGTAGGTTTTTGGCATATTCAAAAGGCATCTACAACAGCAGAAATCAAATTGAGACAAAAACAGCTTTATCTCCAGAACTGTCCTTGAAAAGTGAGCAGCCTTGACATAACTTGTATGGAAGCATATATTTGGGGTTCCAGATCTGTTGTATAGAGTAAATGTGATTCACAGATTTCAGTGTTGAAGGATTAGCTACAGCAATAAGGCAACAGCCAGCAGTTATATCAACCCAATGAGCCAAATTTGTGATTACCCTTCTCTGTGTTCTTTATGTCCAGATTTGGAGGTGCATCTCCAGCAGGTTTGAAAAATGTATCTTATCTCTTTAGGGACTTTGGGCATCATATACAAAAAGCTTTTCCCTTGATCAAGAATCCAGCTTGAAGGAAATGCTTCATCTTATGAGGGATATTTGGTCTACGGTATGATTCAATAAAGGATATTGCTCCATTAATTCTGCTAGGAAGCTGTTTATTCTGAAGAGTTGGTTTTGAAAGAAGCCACATTGGAGTAACACCCTCATTGACATGGTCAAAATAGAAGAAGATGAGGAATGCCCCACTTTGAGGGTTAGAAATTGTAGTATTGATGGAGAGCGTTCTATATCTAAGCCCCTATTGCACATGGTCCTAGAAGGCACCTCCTAGATCATGATGATTTAATGGTTAAGGGAGGGGTCAAAGCCCTTATTTTGAGGAGCGCTCCAAGTTCTAAGGCTCTGTGTGCACACATATCCATTTCTTGAAGCCTTGACAAATAAGAAAAGGAGTGCTGCAAGGGAAATGAGACAGAATCAAAGTAAAATCACATATTTTGAGGACACTCTAATTTGTGAAAGATTGTTGTAACAAATAGTTTGACCATTTTTGCACATATTCCCATGGAGATCCACACGTCATGTAGTTTGATAGAGTGATTGAAGGAGTGCCCTAACTTTAGGGAAATACTATGACAGCTAGCACATAATTCAAGAGACAAAGGAGGAGTGTGCCCAGCTTTTAAGGAGTTTGTTAATGCTATTGCATTGTCTTAAACCATGGATCTAGATGCTACCGAATATATTTTATTATTTATCCTTGGAGAAAAGAATGGATCTAGAACTAGTCACTATTTTGTTATTTCTTCTTGGAGGATGTTGTGGATCTAGAAGATATATATATTATTATTTATTGTAAGAGGTTGAACTGGAGACTCTATTTAAAGAGTATCTCCCTCCATTGTTACTTATGGTTGGATTGGTAGGGTAATTCCCTCTAAGCTTAGTTGAAGATCTGTTTGAGGATGAAGTTGAAGGGCTTGAAATGTGAGGTTCATCATCGTCTTTTTGCATTTCCATGGATATATTTGATTGCTGAAGTTTCTCTTGTATATTTGCTATAATAATCTTCAGGAAGGGTAATTTAAGCCAAACTTTATTAGCTTGTGGTGGATACCACATGGCCCACATTTTGTGTGCAAAATGACCAAGATGTACATAATTGATTATATTAATAGTTAAAGGAAGCACTTTTATATAAGAAAAAAGATGTCTGAATCGGAACTTTCAGATCTGACTTTGTTTCAACAATAAAACTTTTTTTGCTAGCATTTTACAAACAACATAACCTATCAGAAATTTGTGTGAATTTACAATCATGCCAATTCCTCGAATTATTTAATTTATCAGAAAGCAAAATGGCCCTATGATTTAATGGTTTGGATTGCATCTTCAGTCTTTCTGAAAAACTCACCATCCTCTGATAGAATTTATCTCCTTCATTAGTACAGATTGAACTTATAATACTCATAATAAAAAAATTAAAACATCGAAAGGACAAACAAAAGCATCTAAGCTATATTTGTCACCATAATGACCTCAAACACATACCAGGAGGATACTCGCATACTCTGGAGATATGTCTTGATGGGTACAGTACAACCCTGGAACACAACAACAATTTCCAATTTAACAAAGAAATCAACACTTCTACAAACAGGATACTAAAGCAAACATTTGACAGCAGAAACTACGTCACGTTTTGTATTACTATTTAAAACAAAATAAAAGCCACAATCATCCATGTCAACAGAAATAAAATTAACCTGCCAAGGCAAAGCTGGAAAGAGCTAAACCAGTAGTGAGAACCGCTACTATTGTCCAAGGAGATAATCCTATGTCCAAAGAGGAAATAGTCATACAAATTGCTGGTGATATAAAAGCAATTGTTTGGCACAACTTCCGCACCTGTAAATTGAAGGTGACTCAGATATTAAGTTCAAATGAGGAGACATAACCAAAAAAAAATTCATCAAAGGCCTCCAAATGCTTATGGACATGTTATCCTGTTGCAGATATGATAAATCTTATCATATCATAATGAGAAAGTAAGCAAAAGAAGTTTTTATCAAACCTTTAGTACAAAACATGGAGATGAGGATAGATTGGCTTTTTGTCACAATATATCAATCTACTATTCTACAAAGGAGAAAAAAAGGTGCCAATAAAGATTGCAACCAATACACCAAAATGGTTATGTATATGATTGATTATGTACAGACCAGGCTTGAACCATTGTGAAATGCACTGTGGCTCACATTCACTTATGGCAATTATGGCTTGTTCAAGCCAATCATCAATGATCAGACAAAACAGACAATAAAATGGAAAAACATAATAAATTAGGTGCCTGCCTGCTTAAGAAATTAATGATTAACAAGTCATGGACTGTTATAAGGGTGGCCAGTTGGAAAATGTAAGAGCACAGACAACCTTTCTTTTTAGGAAATACTTTTTATATTAACATAGCAAATATGTACAAAATAACAAAAGGAAAGTATGTACAATCAGTGTAGTCTCTTTCTCAGTGCTACAAACACTTAAATCAGATAAGAGTAACCAAGTGCATGAACAATTTTAGCATCCCTACTCAACAAAGAACCTTTGGTTAGTAGCTGAAATTATACCTCTTCCAGCCAGGTCATAAGGAAGGAGGAAACATAACTATCACAGTTTTCAAAGATACACTTACATCTCATTTCTAGATAGAGTACATAGCAGATACCTGGATGCAATGCCAAAGCCCCATAAAAACTGACAGCACCATAAAAATGACCTCCTGTAGGGTGTGAGGCTTGAAAGCCTTAACCCAATTCCTCAATGGCCCCGTCAATGCCTCGGTGAACAACATCACCAATCTGTCCTCTGATACATCTGATATGGTCACTGCCTTCCGCTGGAACTCTGTGATGAAGGACTCAGCTGACCCTGTTTGTCTCAACTGTGTAAGATCCTTGAAATGGAGTTCTGGATCTCTCCTGTCAAACCTCTCCATCAACCTCTTAGTGAACTCCAAGTACGAAGTAATGTGGCTGTGACCCAAGGTCACCAGCCCATGGTACCACCACTCGTGGGATTCCCCATCCAAGTGCTAATGTTTATGCCATTATTATAGTTCTTTGCATTTCAATAGATAATAGCAACATAAGAACAAGATCATTGAGAAATACACATTCACAAGAGACACAACATTTATCCTGGGAAACCCTCTAGGGGAAGAAAACCCAGCAAAACTTCCTTAATATAGATCACCAATACAATGCCAAGAGATCTCTATGCTAAAACAGAAAGTCCCCTCCAAGATATGCGCCACTCTCTCTCTCCTTTGCCGGTAACAGATCAGAACTTGTCTCTTAAACTGAGCAAGTGAGTTGTGATCAAATAAGGCGCTAGCCTCCTTTATTTATACAAGTTCTGGCACGTGTGAAGTGTCTCTTCACTGGCAGGGCCGACTTCTCAATCTGGGTGGGTAAACCCACCTTTATTATATTTCTGG
>JZKD02S1205469.1:0-12529 GCA_000966675.3 Picea glauca
GAGGAGTTATGTGACGTTCCACATACCACCAGAAATGGAATGAAAAGCACTATCCATATAGGATATTTTACCTGAAAAATTAATTGTCCTTCATCTCATTATTCCACAATTAAGCATGGGTTCTCTTACTCCGCAAAGCCTCTTCCCATGAGGGCTTTCACCATAAGGGGACCACTTTGGAGTTAATCCATCTTTACTTCTTATCAACCATGACAAGACAATAACAAGTCATATTTACATCAAACAATCTTGGGTCCATTACCTAAACCTTTGTGCTGTGGGGATTTCTTCAAGGGTTGCAATCAATGACAACTAACCTTAATCAACAAGAAGTCAATATGCAATGAAATTGGAACTCAACCTCATGTTACTTTTCATAAATTTAGTCTCCCGAGCCCGAAAAATTGTAAAACCATACCAAGGAGAACTCTTCTAGTCAAAGTTGACTAGAGTATTCCTTTTTTGTAATTAGTCCATTGAGTCTGAAAAAGGGGTAAAATTGCATTGAATAGACATCCTTTAAAATCCGTTTAAACAAGTGTGAAATAAAACAAGCTCACTCGACAATATTTTTCATTTTGAAGGAGTTTAAAAAGAGCTTAACTAAAACTCCATGATTTAATGGAGGGAGTCCCATAGGTAATAACCAGAACAAGATTGAGTAAGAAGAAAGAGCTTTGAACACAAAGTCATGGCAGGACTAAATAGGACTCCCAATCCTAGCAAAACTTGCAACATGAGCACCAAAATACATAAGGGATTATAAACTAAGGTTCCCATGGAAGGTAGGATTTACCATGTAAATCACAACAATTCTACAAAATAGAGAAGGTTCCATGTCACAACTCAGCGGGGTCAATCCTAAGGAAAAATGAAACATAAAATGGATAATGAAAAAATGCATGGAGGGGAAAATATAACTTATAGGCCAGTTTCAATATCATTACCTGTCAGAACGAATTGACATGGAACAAAAAGGTACTAAAGAAAATGTTTGATCTAGATTATTTTGAGAATGGCATGAAGGAAGAAATATAATAGAGATATAACAAGGAAATACACAAGGATATTGCAATAAACGAAACAAATATAGTGAAACCCAACTTCTATTAATGAATAAGAGAGAAAACCATTGTAGAACACAAACTGGTCGAATGGGGTAGCTTATCTCTGAAAAGAAAGAGATGTTGGCTATGTTTCATTTGCAAAAATATTTACATCACACTCAATTACCTGTTTAAAGGGCCTCCTTCACCTCAATTATATATGAGAGAGTAAGAGGAGAAAAATTCCCATGATGCATGTGGGATAAATTGTTATAAGTTTATAAAATGTTGTAGCCATGTAAAACACTAGGACTTCTCGGGCGATCACCCATTCCAGTACTCCTCTATCTTGAGTGCACTTAACTGTGGAGTTCTAATGGGACCCACTGCATTAATTCTATGTTGTAGAAATGTACATAAGACCACTAGGAAATCATTACATGATGTCTGCTAGTGACAAGTGAATATGGCATTACATTCCATTCCCCATCAAAAGGGTGAATATCATGGTTTATCAAAACCATAGTCTTTAAATATTGATTCAGTGGAAAAGGTGGATGGCCACTGAGATCCACCTGGATCAATGTCTCCTTAGTATTGTATATAATACCAAAAAAACTTACCCAGAAGTTAATAAATACAATATAGAAACCTATAATAAAGACAATTATTAAGGGATATGAAACTTGCAAACCAGAAACCCTACAAATACAATATGTACAGAGGACCACACAACCTTGTGGCTTATGCATAGTAGTTCTCTAGGTAGAGCACATTGCTAGGCTCAAGCCAAGGGTTTCATTGGTAACCAACTAGTAAAGCTTCCAGTTTAGGAGGAGGTTGAAGATCCATAATCATAGCTTCAAGGATGGCCTAATCTGAAGGAAACTCAACATCCATGAAACTGGAGCTCAATATCTCACAAATACCAAGGCTCGATGTCTTATAAATAATAATATCAGAATCAAGAGGAAACACTATATTACTCGATCCAATAGGGGTAAGCAAGGGCTCCCATACCCCCATCGGATAAAACACATGATCAATTTCCTATACATTTTCTGGAGAAGGTGAATGTAACTGTAAAGGATCCTTCTCAAGAGAAATTGAACACCAAGGATAAGATGCCACATAATTCACCCATCATGGGGAAGAGTCTACTTGAACACTAGGAACACACAAAGGAAAAACCTAAGATGAAATCGAACTAGGATGGTGATTATCATATGAAAGATGATCAATAGTGACTATGCTTCTGTTATGAGGGAAATGCATCACATGAAAGAGCGTAGACACGACAACATTCATCGCATATACATAATCATTCCCAAGAAGAAAATTAAAGTCTAAAGGTATTGGACCCACTAACATATCGAATAGGATAGTATTCCCACCTAACGTGATAGGTAATTGAGGAAGAATCCCAAAACATTCGCCAGATCTTTTGTCAAAATCTAGCATCTCACTAGTAGCTAACACAATCTTGGGAGAACCCAAATATTTCCAAGCCGAGGATGATAAAATACTTGCAGAGGATCCTTCATCTAAAATACTTTGGCGAATCCCTAATTTATTAACTCTGACCATTATCTGGAAGGGTGAAAAATAAGGAAGGTGAGGATCTACAATATCATTCCAATCAGAGGAAACCATACTAGGACTTGGAGGGAGCGTACTCGAAGAGAGTGGAATTCACCCTTATTCAGAAGGTAATGAACTAGAAATTCTATGGATGTAGTCAAAAGACACATTACTCCCCAAAATAAGAGAGGTATCGACCCAATATTACATTGGTGAGATCATCTCCTTAGACTTGTCACTCTCCAAGAGAAGAGTGGGATTGACCGAAGATTGCATCGAAGTGACCACTTCCTCAGCCAAAGGTTGAATAGGATGCAAGAAAACATGGTCAAGAGATGCATAATCCCCCCCAAAAAGAGTGGTGTCATCTAAATATTGCATCGACACGATTTCTTTGTCAACCAAATATTGATTAGAATTTTTGGAAGATGAAGATGACTCAGAACTAGAAGAGTCTCAGACAAGGACCACGCTTCTCGTACCACAAAAATAGAAGGGATAAAATAAGTAAGGTGATATCCTTTGAAAATATTACAGGGGAACTTGGGATTACGTCCTATACATATAGGATTCTCAACCATATTAGTGTCCTCAACATGACTTGCAGTGGCGAGTGGGTTTCCCCCAACATGAATAGTAGAGCTTGGTTGCATGTCTCCAACGTGACTAGCAAAGGTTGGTGACAAGACTCCAACATGACTCCCAGAGGTTGGCGACTCAATGCCAGTATGAATAGTAGTGACTGGACATTTTCTCCTAGCATGACTCACAGAGGTTGGTTGCGTACCCCCAACATGACTAGCATAGGCTGGTGATAGGGATCCAACATGACTCGTAGAGGTTGTTGACCTATCTATAACATGAATCGCAGAGGTTAGTAGATAATCTCCAACATGACTTGCAAAGGTTGGTGATGTTTGTCCAGTATGACTAGAAATTACTAGAGTCATACCTCCAACATGAATTGCAGTGGTTGGTTGCTGGTATTCAACATGACTTGCAGAGGTTATTGACATAATGCCAGTATGAATCATAGTGACTGGACTCGTGCCCCCAACATGACTTGCAGAGGCTGGGTGTTGGTATTAAACATGACTTGTAGAGGTTGATGATGTAATTCTATTATGACTCAAAATGACTAGACCCATGCCCCCAACATGACTTACAGAGGTTGGGTGCTGGTATTTAACATGAATTGAAAAGTTTTATGACCTATCTCCAACATGAATTGCATAGGTTGATGACTTGTTTCTAGTATGACTTGTAGTGATTGGGCTTATGATTCTAGAATGAATAGGAAAGGTTGGCTTCTTTCCCCCAACATGACTTGCAAAGGCTAGTGATTTATTATTCTTACTCTTCCTCATCCTATTCCTTTTATACTTCTGGTTACTAGTACCAAGACTTTCACAAGAAGAGGGATAAAAATAAGGAGAAGACTTCACTGGTGCAAAATATAAAGGATCAACATACATTAGATTCCCATGACATAAAGTTATTATCTGAGAAACATCAAGAGAATTCAGGACATTTGGAGTGGTCCACAACCAAACCAATAGTCATACATTCAACCCATGAATGTTTAAAGTGTCCATCAAGGGGGCACCAATGTTTCTAAAGAAAGGAAAATCACAAGAACCCCCTTGGGCAGGGGTCCTGATGCAGAAGAATATTTTTGACTTGACATATGTGTTAACAAATCAACACATCATCACACATTTGGAGATAGGGAGAGGCATCGTCCCTGTCATTTTCAAAATTTGAATTATAAAATTAAGTTAATTTATGTGTAAGGTTGATAAATGCCAAATCCATACCTTTGGACAGGTGTGGATGGGTTCATTGAAATAATCGATTGTAAGTAGGTCTAGATCTATGTCAAGTCTAGATATCTATTTAATGTAATGAGTCATAGGGTTAATGTGTCTTAACGAAAATGTTGATGGAATTAAGGTGGTGGAGAGGATAAACTCATAGAGCCCTCTTTTGTAAAAAAAAGAGAGATCTTTTGTATAGAGATGAGTTTTTTTTATTAGATTATAAGAGATAGGAAGTAGAGAGGAGAGAAAGACTCTATTTTAGTCCCAGCTCATGTACACAGTTGTAAAAATAAATTGATATTAATATGAAGAAGGGAGTTTTTTCCTGCATATGATGTCTATTTATGTTATCTATGCTCTTTCAATGATATCTGTATATGTTCATATATGTTGTAGATGTATATGTTAGTTTTCATATATAGGATTAAGATAGACTTCTTAATCTTTGAGAGTTGTTTATTTATTTCTGGGTTCTTTAGGCCATGCAAGGAGTGCACGCCAGAGTGCTAAGGACTCTATGAGTTGGTGCCAAGAGTGAACATTTGAGTTCTATGTTGAATTCAGGAAGAACATGCTAGGAGGGAACACCAGAAGAATTATATACTCAATAAGGAGTCTCAAGTTTGGTGAATACCTTGAATGAAAATATGTGCAGGAGATAGCACAATCAGAGTTATTGAATACTCTATTTTCTTTGCAAGATGTGCATTGTGTAGGATAAAGGGAGTTAGTCAAAAAGAAATTTCCTTTCAGAAGTTCCAAAACCCAGAAGGAAGAGTGAAATAACGTGTCAAATCAAGGCTTGTTTCAAGTATTAAGCTCATAAGGGATAGCACTTTTCAGAAGTGTTGATGAGATCCAAGAGTCAAACTTGTAGGAGGAGCAAAGGTTTGAAACATTTGAAGACTGATAAATATTATAAGTCGGAAGAAATCAGAATCTCAAGAAGAGAAGATAGAGTGGTCGTTGGATCATAGAGAAAAGGATCAACAATCGTCTGATCTATGTAAGGTGAATGAGCATTAATGCTTCGCACGCATAAGAGAGAGAACCTATCTAGGTTTGAGACTTAAGATTTTCGAAGCTCAAAGAGCTAGAAAGATGAAGTGAAATATCAATCATTCGATCATATGAAGAGGACCTGAGCCATCAAATCGACCAAGTGAATCTAAGCCATCAGATATCGTAATCTCAAGAGGAGGCAAGCTAGAAACTTAAGATTCTCGAAGCATGAAGAGATGGAGAGCCGAAGCGAATCTAGACTGTTAGATCCAGAAGAGTACATTTCAAAGGGTTGCGATATCTAGAGGAAGGAAAAGGTGAAAGGTTGAAACATTCGAAGCCCGAATAGATGAAGATTCGAGAGTCGTCGAACTACAAGGGGAAACTTGTCAATAGATTGCAAGTTCCGGGTAAAGTGTAGCAGGGTTTTAGTTGAGATATGAGATTGTCGAATCCTGAAGATCCGAAGTAAATATGGATTTCCATATCTAGAGGAGATGTGGCATGAATATGTGGACTCTGGGTAAAGTCCCGAAGTGATTCATAGCCGTCAGATCTAAGAGAGATGTGGCATAAATCCATGCACTCTGGGTAAAGACCCAAAGTAATCCTTGATTGTTATATTAGGAGGACATGCGTTAGTGGATTATAGCCTTCGAATAAAAAGCATTGGGAATAAGAGTGAAGTTTGATATTTGAGATCTTAGAAGTCCGAATATCTGAAGCAGATGTCAACCGTTGATCGAGAAGAGGGCCACAAGACCGTTTATCCAAGTTGAAAATTCAAACACCTGAAGTGAAGGCAGGACCGTTGATTGGAGGACAAGTGTCCATGAATCGTCAACTCCGGAATATTGACGTACGAAAGAAAGAGAAGTTTGATATTTCAAAAGTCCGAAGTTTGGAATTGCGAAGGAGACCGTAGCCGTTGATTTAAGAGGGAGAGATCTGGTCCATATATTTGAAAGGTGTAGATTTGAACCATCATTTCGGGGAGTATCATCAATATGGAAACATCAACGATATTGTAGCATTGCGGGGACAGAAGTTGCATGGAATTTAAAACATTGAGGGTGGGCCATAATCCATACCGTGGTTTTTCCAAGAGGACACGTGGAATCTCAAAGAGAATTGTGGGCTGAAAAGTGGGTTGATCCCAAACCGCTTTTGGTTGTGCCCGTAATCGTGTGGTCACAAGAAGTCATCACCCAATGTCACATAGAGAGTGGGCTTATCAGAAAAAGAGATAACGCCCAATACTATGATATTTCACAAGAGAGTGAAAGGGAAGGTTGAGGGTGCTGTCAGACCTGCACCAAGGAGTCAAAAGGGCCTGTGTTTAGATACAGAATGGGACTGTTAAGGTTCTAGAGAGTCATTTGACTCAAGAATCAGATATCCTTTGACCGGGAGATTGTGTAGCCCTACGAGGGAGTAGGGGGGATGCATAAGGTCCCTTGGTTGGTATCCTCAAGAAAATTTGCCATATCATTCTTATGCATAGATTCGTCCCTTATGAGATTTTGATAAATTGGTGGTATAAAATCCCATTCCTTCTAGGAAGAAGCTCCACACCTTCAAGAGAAAGACCAGGGGTCCTTCCTGACTAGCTGAGCGTTTGGTCAACCACCCTAAATCATTGATCCAAAAGAAATGACACCGAGACAACCTAAGGCCAACTATACAAATAATCACACCACTAAAAATCCCTAAGAGAAACATCACAAGAAAACAAATTCTCCAAAACCTCAACCCATGTCGATAAGGTCTCGAGTCCAAAGAAATGAAAAAGTGGAAAGGTACCTTCCAAACAAACGCACGGTTAATCAAGTCCTATGGACCAACAAACAAAGGAGTGAGAATCACTTATCTCAACCTCCACTAACTAGCCTTATCCGGTGCAAGTAACCATGCTTCACAGGGAAACCTCTAGCAATACTTAAAAGTGTGATACAAAATCTTCCCCAAGTACCATGACAAGCCCCCATAGTCACCTTTGAGATTCCTAGGAAAATCCACTAAGGTTACCAACTTGCAGTCAACATCCGAGGGGTACAGTCGACAATTGATATCAAACATATGGGCAGGGTAACCAATCATGAAGCTTCGAAAGTGTCACCTCTTATGAAGGTAAAGACACTATAAAAACCCCAAATATATGATCTCTCCACTACACTTAGTTAATATTTGGAGGGGAATATCCTCAAATCTCTTTTACATGACATTGTGTTTATCTCCTATGTTAGAGGAGGCTCTCGGCTATACTTATATGAAAAATTGGATTTGACTCTCTCTAACTTAGACTCCTATGTTTTTTTTTCATCCTTGGAGAGTTATATCTCCAATCCTAATCCAAGGCTCTAACCCTAAACTTGTTTTTGAACCCTAGAAACAAAGTCTAGTATGTTTTAATCTTAGCGTTTTTTTTAGTGGTTGTTTTTACTCAAAGGGTATGGAGGTGCGACTGATGTTGTTTGAGACTCTTGCAAAAATGAAAATTATAAGAACACTAGAAAATAAAACTTTACACTAATTCCTCAAATGAAAAAATAGTTCAACAATAAAATGGATGAAAAATCCTATGCTGGTATATTTTTATTTTCCAAATAACAATGCAAACAATGGAGAGAAAGAAAAAAACTTAACTAGAAGAAAACTAGTTTTTTTGTGTTTTCTTCTATCAAAGAAAAACTAGCAAAAGATGCTAAAATAAACCGCGTGATCCATGATTCATGGCTAAAAGTAAGCTAAGAACACATGGAAACCAAGAGCAATATATTTTACGATATATATGTTTTTCACAAGCTTAGAAACAATAATACAAAGCAATCACAAACTCAGGAAGCCTAGGATAACATGGAGAAACCCATAAATCTCCCAAAAAACTGAAGAAATATTTGTTTTCACAAATTGCTCACAAGTCCACAACTATGTGAATTGAGACGTACAGATGTACGTGGGTAATACACTATAAAATCGTGGATATATGAAACTAATATAACATAAAAGAATCAATATCTATGTAAAATTGGAAAAATAAAAAGGAATTTCAACTGGGAGACTCCCATAAACTTATGAAAAGTTTCGGGATAAAAAAATATTTGCAACAAATCTTGGAAAAAAAGAAAATGCATAGAAATAAAAAAGGACATACAAGACACCCTACAACCGACCCAAACTAGGAGACTCCCCAATATCGTCACCAATTATAATTAAGGGATTTTCCCTTCGTGACCTTGGGTCAAGTCACAACGGAGAAAGACTAAAATAAGAAGATTGAAATCTGCCCTCACAAACAAGCATGCAAAAAAGAAATAACTACTTTTTCACTAGGAGAGAGAAGGGAAGCAAAAAGGAGAATACTTGCACCTTAAACCCTTTGTCTGATGTCGATCCTGCTCCTTCTTCTTGAAGCACTTCTGGTCTCTACTGGAACCAACCTGCAATAGGAAACCAAGACAATGCTGCAACAACGTAGTTATAGGTTCAAGTAGCATATATTATGTGTATAAATCAAAGCATATATGAAAAAAAACAACATATAACATTGCAATGAACATAATATAGGAGGGAAAGATAACTATTCTATTGTTAAGAATATGTGAAAGTTGGTTACAACCTAGTTCAATTTTCGACATTTCTTTGGAGCCAATTATTTGGGTTCCTCCACAAGTCCTTCCAACATCAACTTAACAACGAGGCTCTTCATCACATAACCAAATAAGGATAGGGACACACCTTATGGCTATATAGGATAGGAAGGAACATTGTAAAAGGAGTTTCTTGGTCAGGGGATGCTACTAAAAGAATGAAAGGATTAAGGAAGCTTGTCAAATCTCAACAACATAACCTTGAACCATTAGACTTGTACTCATGTTTTCCATCAATAGTTATTTTATACCATCTCAAATAGGATGGGGAGGTTGAATTCCATTTATTACAGGCTTAGGGATGTTGGGAAACAAGCCCAACAGAAAAACCCACCCGAACTTGTAGAAATATTTTATTTTTCATAATTTTTTAGGTCATCCATAGGTTCTATACTAGAAAGTTACGGATGTCCGCATGTTGCATAAAGGAATCCTGTGTATATATGAAAAATCCAAGTTTTTAAAGTAACTTTGATGAGGAAAGTTTGGGAATTTTCTTAGCAAGATAGGGAAAAGTGTAAGGTTGTGTCATGAATGCATAGGTGTGGCAATTTGTGTTATAATAGCAGGTGATTCAGGAAAGGATTTATGAGATAGGTTTTGAACATTCTTGAATTATGGGTGGTCATCGAGCAAAGAGTGCCAGAGATGAGTGAGCTTAGAGGAGGGCCCAACAATGAATAGTTAATTTTAGTTAAAAAATGTGTTCAAGTCGTAGCTAGTAAGATACATGAATTAGTTAGTAGAAGAAATTTCGAATTTATGTGTTTTTCCACAAGTAATGTTCCTTGGTTAAGATGCGGAATGTTACATAATGGTATTAGAGCTACAGGTTAAAAAACAGAGCTTGTATGGGCCAGGAATCATCATGCAAAAGATAAAATATCAGAGTAGAAGATCAAAGAATGTTTGTAATGTGGTTGTGAGAATTTTCTAGAAAAAAGTGTTAGGAGATTGCTAGTAATTCCATTGAATTCAAGTTTAGGGGTTAAATTTCCAAATTTTAATCTCTAAATACGCATGTGTTCGGCCTTCAATTGATCAAATTCTAGAAATTAAAGTGTATCCATGAAGAATTGGGCGAAATTGAGAAAAAGCCTCAATTTCTACAATGAAATTGCTTGAGAATTCGACCTAAGAGAGTTGAAGTTTGGGTGCAGAGGTCGATTCGATACACACTAGGACTAAATAGACCATTTTCAAGCTTTATTTAGGGTCTCATGGAGGCCCTTGAAATTTTTTGGAATTATGTTGTTTTGGAAAAATGGAAGATTTCAAAATTTGGGAAATTTTGGGTATTTTATTGTACATGACATCAACATGATGTGGATGCCACATGGTGGTGATGTGGCAGAGGTGACCTTGAATTCCATGGTGGAAGGTCCATGGTGATAGTTGGTAGCATGGTGGCAAGTAACGTGGGAGACACATGAGGCAGTGGTATGGCCAATACCATAAACCATTGTTGCATGGGTAGCGAGGTAGTTTTGGTCTGAGGCATTGTACCATGTCATTCCATAGAGGTTGTGCCACATGGAACATAGTTTGGAATGTCACAACCCAATTTTTTTTTAAACCTTAGGAACTTTTGGGATGTGACATGGCCTCTCTATCATTGATCTCATCCAATCTCGATCGTTGGATCTGGGAACCATGCAAGTTTGCGCATGCCAAGGTAAAAGTGTGAGATGGGACCTGCCCATCCTTGCACCCAATGAAGGGGTTCCATGTGGAACTTGACAGTCAGGGTGGGAGCCTTTTCCCATCCGGGGTTAGATGTGTGCTAGCTAGGTAGGTGGGCCCATAAAATATTAATATTTTATTAATTTTTAAGGTCAACGTGGGAGAAACAATGGAAAGGGATGGACACGATCCCTATCAACTGGTACCTTCAAGCGGAGCTGGGCCTCATCACTTTAGATTGGGAAGGTATGATCCAGAATTTCGTAGCCACCTTTTTGTTTGAAAGTGAATTTTCTTCAGTAGACCAAGCATTACAGTTTGTGAGAAAGAAAGTATTTAAGGAGGCATTTGGCCTCCATTTGGAGGAAGAAGAGGATGAATGGACCACGCCATTCCAGATATTTCAAGGATGTTACAACATTAATTCCGATGAAGATGATGATCCAAGGAAGGTAAAAATCGCTGAGACAAAAGGCCACAGAAATGTGGAAGGACCAGGAGTTGAGCTACCATTCATAGGACATCCGATCAAAATAAATAAAGTCAATATTGGGATAGAGGAGACACCAAAGCTTACCAATGTCAGAGATTATTGGGATGTTTCTACCATTGACAAGATTACAGAGTTATTGCATGAATATCAGAACTTGTTCCCGACCAAGTTCACTAATATGAAGGGAATCAAAGGACCTATGGGTGAGATGAGGATACCTTTGAAACCAGATGTGAAACTATTCAATCAAAGACCTTATAGGCTGAACCCGAAATACAAGGAAAAAGTGAAGTTCGAGTTCGACATAATGCTGGAAGTAGGGATTATTGAACCTATCAAAGAGTTGGAGTGGATTAGACCTATGGTGGTACAAGACAATAAGATAGAAGAAATCAGGATCTGTGTGGACCTCAGAAAGTTGAATGATGCCTTCCTACATGACCCTTTCCCTACAACATTCACAGATGAAGTGTTGGATAACGTGGGAGGCCAGGAAGTATAATTTTTTATAGACGGCTTTTCGGGATACCATCAGATCCACATTGCTAAGGAGGACCATCATAAGACTATGTTTTTCACAAAGTGTGGATCCTACCAATATACAGTAATGCCATTTGGATTGAAGAATTCCCCAGCCATATTTTCCAGGGTGGTGGTCAAAGCGTTCAAAGAATTTTTGCATAAATTTTTAGAAGCATACTTTGATGACTGGACTATTTTTAGTTTGTTGAAAAATCGTATTGAATGTCTAAGGCTAATGTTGGACAAATGAAGACAGTGTCAAATTTCTTTGAATCTGAAGAAATGCATCTTATTCTCACCATTTGGAGTACTATTAGGTCATATTGTATGCAAGCGGGGATTGTTGGTTGACCCATCTAAAATTGCAATTATAGTTGATTTTCCACCTCCTACTTCAGTCAAACAACTATGCACTGCACTGGGCCATATTGGATATTAAAGGAAATTTATCAAAGGATATGCCTAAATTACAGCACCGATGGAGAAGTTTTTGAGGAAGGATTGACAGTATGAGTGGACAAATGAATGTCAACAAAGCTTCGACACATTAAAACAAAAGATGGTTACAACACCCATTCTAGTTTTTCCAGACTGGAGAAAAGAATTCCATTTGCATGTCTGTTAAGCCCTAATATTGGCTCATTACCCCTTAATTGGGGCATATTATATTAGTAATTTTATTTTATTTATGTTGTCTTTAGGCCATTAGTTGTAATTATACCTCCTAGTCTC
>JZKD02S1205480.1:0-12529 GCA_000966675.3 Picea glauca
CAATAACTCACCACCAATGTGTGTGTATCATCAATGCATCTAGTGGTTGCCATGATCATGTCTTCACAGACTCTCAATTGTCCTATCAAGTATCATGACTCCTGATCACAACCCTATTGAGGTGAAATCTCATGCCTCTCACTGCTAGTGTCAATAATCGAATGCTCAACAACACACTCCTCAAAAGACAAAGTATTGAACTACTCGTTGTCCACTGTGCTACCGAGTCCTCTTGTATGCCACTGCACGCCATCACCAACTGTGACCCATATATGAATCACATTGTATCTTGTATGGGCAGTTGTATCCTCATGTGCACGCACCCTACTAATATCATTTGTGCCTGGATCCCATACATATGTGTCCAAACATGTTCTATGGTCATCCTTACCAATAAGGAGTGCATCTTCATCACTGTAGATCGATCCTGGGAGTAAGTGTCCCAACAAGTTGTTGGTCTCCACAACTTGCTCCATCAATGGAATCTCCAAGAGTGGTGACTCACTCTCCTCATATTGATAGGTATGTGTAAGGTAAACTAACTTCGAGCCATAACTCTCATCCTGGGTCTGTAGTTCCATATGTTCCTTGTGTACAATCCCCACACAAGGCTCCTCTACCATATCGGGAATGCCACTGATATCCTCATGTGTCATGGCTAGCATAGGTGACTGAGAAGATGAAAAATGTGGATCGTTCATCATAGGAAGATCATCATCCTCCATCCATGACTTCTTGGAATCCATGTCTACACCCACAAGTAGTTCATCCAACCTCCTAATCTCATCATGTCTAAATGCCAACACATATGAATCCTCACAAGTGTCACTTCTATGTTGAAGTGTTGAATCCTCAACATTGCCTGATGGGGAAGATGAAGGACATGCATTATCATCTTGTCCATCCCATTGTCCCTCAGATGCACAAGAGCCACTAGCCTCATCGGACTGCTTTAAATAGGCATCTATGGTTTCATTCACATGCATCTCCTCATCCTCAATGTCATAGTACACCTCAAAAATGTGCACCTTCCCTTTATCCATGTATCTGTGATCTAGCTTCCAAGGAATTTTGCAACTTTAGAAAATCTCCCTTCATCTAATGGGTGTAGGCTCCATTTGTGCTCTTGTCAATCCACTAGCTAGTAATGATGTATCTACCTCCCTATCTGATCTGAACTTTCCTCTCTGATTTTCCCATTAGGCTGGCAGGAAAACTAGCTCTGATACCACTATAATGTTCCTGACTTCGATAGTCTAGGAAAATTTGCTAATGTGTGTTTAGGATTAATTATTTACAGCATATAAATGAGCATTCAAATAATAATGGCGACAAAAGACTGAAAGATTATATTATGAAATCTACATGGAGTACAAATGACGAATGTGGTTGAATAAAATAAATCACTCGGGTAGATCAATGACAAGGATATTAACCGGAATAAAATAGCAACTAAAACAATAACACTCTATACCCGAAGAATGTTGTGGAATGCAATGGATGAGATGAAGAATTGTTGCAGATATGACAGCTCGTACGACAACTAATGCAAGTCTGGAAAGTTCTCCCTTGTGGCTATACTCTCAGAAATGCCTGGAAATTGTCCCAACAATGCGCCTTTCTCTGCCTCTCAGTCCTCGTGACTGTTCGAACCTCAATTGGTGTATCTAGTCCCTAGATGGATCCCCCTAGGAGAAATGTACTCCCTCTGCTCTAGAAAATTGTGCCCTAGTGATTCCACCATCGGAATCAACTAATGTGTGTCTCAAACTAATCACCCAGGTCTGCTGTGAAATATGTCGGAAGGATTTCCCCGGATCTGAACTGATGATCACTCAGGAACCCCTATCAATGACCTAATTTACTTTTTAGGTCATAAAAAGGCCGACAAGGCCATAATACCAAAATAATATTGTTTTTACGTTAAATGCTAGACTAAAACCCTAATCCAACAAAATGGTAAGATGTCACCCCTTCCTAGGGTGACGTTAGCCCCCATTAGGGCAAATGTAGCCTCCTGAAGCAAGACGTTAGCCCTCATTGGGCTCCTCCAATCTACCACACATGCCAACTACCCTGTCCATCTGTCAATATGCTCATGATGACGTCATAAGCCTCCTGGTGACGTCCTAGGCCATCTAGAGCCAACGTCCCACTGAAAATGGGTCAATCCCCTTAGGTCAAGTTGTGTCTAAGTGCCTTTGGTGGAACGTCCTCTTCTTCTCCGGTGCAAAACCTCTGATCAACCTCTACCCTGTCTCTGCCCCTTGATGGAGTCTCAGCATCCATCTAGTGGGCTCTTCAGCCCCATGGAGGTTCGAACTGATCATCTCCCCATGTGTATCGGTCCAAATGGTACATGTCCATAGAGTATGGTTCTGCACATCAAAGGCTACGCCCTCCATGGACCCATCAATCACAGGGATCATAGCAATGTCAATCACATCTCATCATTAATGTTTTTAAACATATGCATAAAATCCATAATACATCAGTTAACGGCTCAAAGACGTTACACAAGCCTGCAATACAAGTCTGGAGAAAAGGACAAGGCATCTTATTGGGCTAGTGTCCACAAGAAAAGGAAAGTTCTCGGAAAGACCTCATCCCAGCCATGTATGTGGGTGATGTGGTCAAGGGATGTCCAAGCATGTAGGTGCAGTGAAGGTCAAGGATGCAAAAATGTTACTTGTGGGTGCCTTTGTAGAAGGCGAGTTGTACCTGTCATGGATGCATTCTTTCCAAGCTCATTCTTGTTTTTATTCTTTTTATTCTTTTATTCATTTTTTCTTTTTTTTTGTTCAAGAGTTAATCAAGGGAAACTGCCTTGGCATGGTGACCAAAGTTGACAACATTATCCACAAGTACTTTCACAGAAATGAAAAGGTTGGCTCATGCTGAGACCCTCTTTCCCTTGGCCATGCAACCAAGGGTCACTGCCCTTCTGTGGTAACCAATTGGTGGCAATGTCATATTGTTAAGTACCCATGGACCTAATAGGTTGGCTCGTGATGAGACCCCCCTATCCTCTGACTAGGTCTTGTTTTATTATTTTTTTGGGACCCTCTTGTTTCTTGTTGAGAAGCCTTTTATTGATTTCTCGGGGATCCTTAGGCGAAGCATCTTGAGGTTTTATTCTTAGGCTATTATCTTTTACCAGCTTGTTTTTACCTTCTGGGCCTTTAGCCCCTTTTTCCCACGAGATAAGGTGCAATCCTGAAAATAGGTCAACACAATGCCCAGACCGAGGGAGTGGGACAAGTGAGCAGGAAATAAGATGAAATAGTGGTGCTATGATGGGAGCGGACGATGGCTTTTCAGAAATCCCCCCAATGGCAAACCAAAACCTACAGACACAGACTTGTTAGGGCACCCTGTCCATCCCCCCAAGCATGGTCACGTGAGCAAATGTAAGATCCAAGCAATTGTTAGAAATAAAAGGAATCAGATGCATATATTTAAAGGTTTTAATGATCAAAAGTAACACATACCTTGATACACGGACCAATTACCTCACCGAGCAAGAACCTTTTTTGATACAGGACCAGGTCGATGGTAATGGATGTTGTTGCTGCTGACAAGATAAAAATAATAGAAGAAGAAAAGGCCGGCCCTCCAGGGCCATGCTCAGGTCAACCCTGCTCTCGGTACTCCATGTCTAGGACCTGTGGGCCTCAAAACATGATCTCCTAGTTATCCTTGAAAAGTGGGGATAACATGCCCTATGTGCCCCCTCTTTAACCATCCATAAGAAAACCTAAGATTGGATGGCTAGGATCACTCCAAGCCATCTCTAATCCATGGTTGAGATCTCACCAAAAGTATCTCAACTCAAAACCCACTTTGGGTTAAGTTTCCTAAGTTCACTTTATGTCCCTTCATTCACCCACTTAGTGAATAATTAGAAGTGACAAAAATTCAACTTTTTGACTTAAGTGAAGTCAAAGTTGAATTAGACATAAAGTACAAGATACATAGTCCCAATGTATTTCTCACTTGTGGTTAGAGACCCAAAACCACAAGGGGACCACTTCCCAAGTTACACTAAGCTCAACATAAACCATCCCAAATCACCTATAAATACACTTATAATGACCTTCAAAAAATGTGTCGAGATGTATAATGTATACCTGCAAGGAATACAACACATCCAACAAAAAGTTGAAGAATCCTAGCTCCTCCGATATCCTTTTAAAGTGTTGGTGTGCTGTCCAAGAATACGTACAACCTTTGGCAATAAAGATATATCAAATACTCTTTTGACTTTCATGTTCAACTCTAAGAAATCATTAGCAGTGGAAACTCTTGCTTCTTCGTATTACATGCTTAACAGAAAATTTAGTATGAATCAAATAATTTTGTTTGCTCTATTCTTTTTATTCACTTTGATTCACTTTGGACCCCATATAATGCACCATTGGTCCCCATATAATGCAACAATCTGGCTATTTAATCATTTAATACAAATAAACTTAATCAATTTTACTCTATTTCTGTGCATTAAAAACATATATCATTTAGAGTAATTAATTTATATTCATTTTCTTTAGCGTTCTATCCAAAAACAAGAAGTATATAATCAAATGGTTTTTTACCCTTTTGTGCAGAAACAGGGACAACTCGTGTACTCTTTCCTTTATTTGTGCGCTCAGAACAATACCTAAAATCCACATTTAACTAGTGTTCGCCTGCATATAAACAGCAAAGATAGGTTGTTGTCCAGTGCTGTTTCTACATAAGGATTAGTGGTTTCAGTAATTCCTTTTGCATTAGTTTGTGTGTCCGCTTATAGTTAATATTTAGTACATTGCTGTCCTATGTGCAACGGCTTTAAATGAATTTCTACTTGTTTTTTCTGCACTAATTTAGCACAGAACATCAAAATATTTTTTCTCTTTTGAGTAGAGATGTTCACATACTTGTTGCATTCTGCTTCATTTTCCGTGCATATTAGGTTGCTGCCGCACTTCTGCTTGTTGGTTTTTATGTGATTTATCTAGGACAACAATATATTATCGAGGTTGCACTTACCCTTGTTGACTCCCAGTTGATCCCTTATACTGATTAGGGGCACTCCTTTGTGGTTGGAAAATTACCAATACGAAACGAATCAGGTCAAGATCGAGGGACATTGGCTTTGTAACTATAAGTTACCCAGACTCCCCATTCTTTACAAGAAGGATCGAGGGACATTGGCTTTGTACCTATAAGTTATCCAGAGTCCCCCATTCTTTGCAGGAAGGAAATTCCAGGTGATAACAAGACCAACTTGGTATGTAGGGCATGTGTTATAAAAGAGGAAAACAACTCTTAAAGAGGTTAAACACATTCCTTCGCTCATGCACACAAGAACTCTTTACCAGTGGAAGTTTGAACTGGGGTTGTTTGTGTGGTAACACCCCATCCCAATCATTATGCGATGGATCAATCAGTATAAATCAATTAAATATATCAAAAAGTAAAAATCCATGAAGCTTATAAAGGCCACTTTAAAACAATTTAGAATAAATATTACACAAACACGATGTCTTATTAAAGATGGCTCTTCCTCAATGCTCTATATTTGGTGATGAAGAAAATAAATATAAACAACCCATCTATAATAACAATGTCAAGATGGTGTGCAAAACATAGGTTAATATTATTTCCTCTTAAAGAAAACGAGAATCATTCATGATATCTGGAAGGTATAGCCCGAAAGCTGAATATAAAAGTTTTACATGGATTGCAGAGAGCCTCTTGCAGCTACGTGCAAGCCTCGGTAGAGCCATAGCAATTTTAATTTTATTGATTATAACCCTAAATGTTTTTTAGGGAACTCCTATAAGAATTGTAAGCTTCATAACATTTACCTGCAATTTGCAAATCCAACCTTCATATACTCCCCCACAACAGTAAATCCAAAATATGTGAACAAGCTCTTGATTGTTGAATCCTTGCCACAGACCAATCCTTGACTATATATTTGCATTCACAACATTGGGGTTAAATTGAAAATGACTGCTGCATAAGAGAAAATGCTTGTCTTTCTACTTCATGTATTCCCAGGCCTCCATAGTGATTCTAAGAAAAAACACATCCATCAATTTTGGAGTTTTCACGCATGCAAAATTTCACAAATGCTTCAAATTATGTAGTTCACAGCTCAGACCCATTATAATTTCTATAAATATCTGTACAATTTATTCACATAAAGCCTTCATTTGAAATTTAAAAGAGGCATAATCTAGCAAAAGCTAGCAATTTATTGTCATCTTTGTCGGTATCAGCTTAATTATGAATAATATGAAAGCTTTCCTTCCTTTAGGCAATAATATGAATATTTTTTGGCAAACAATTTTTAAAAGCAGAAGTGTGGCGGCTGCTACACCAAAACAAACTAAATTGCAAGTATTTGCAAGTATGTCTGGAGGATGAGTAAAGGTACAGCTCTTTGGAACTTGCTGTTTGTTCGTCAAGAGCAGTATGAAATTTATTCTTAGAGGTGAAGTAGGTTACTGTTTTTCAAATTAAGTTCTATAAATTATTCATGTGTTTGCCACTCAAAGTTTTAAAATTTGCTGCCATTGAACTAAAATCTGCCTTGCCGGGAATTTGAAGAATGAAATTAACCAGTAGTGATTATACTTGATCCTGAGGAAGGTGAACCATTGAGTGTAATACAATCATACAACATCCACTAAAGCACCCTTAGAAGCTGAACTTGAGTCAGACTCCAGTTTGAGAACCCAACCAACTAGGTTCAGGAACATTGTTGCCTATGAAATGACTAATTATCCATATATTGTAAAATCTAAGATCAGTTGCAGGTTATAGTCATTTCCTTGCTCTCTTCCCTTTGTCTCCATCTATTTCCAATAGCTTATTCATTTGAATGCATCCATTTCCAGCAATCATGAGTGAATGTGCAATGCTTGCAAGAGGATCACAATGCCATTTAACAGGAAAGTCACATTCCTTGAGATATCCATGGCCACAACCAAATAGATACTCTGATAAATCCAAAATAGGGTAATGTTAAGAAGATTTGGGTTTAATACAATGATTGAAAATTTCCAGTATCCAATACGATTTGGAAAACAATAATTACATAACATATAAATCGAACATAAAAATGTTCATCTCCATGCTGTAAAAAGCCTGCAACAGTGCCTCTGGAGAGTATTAAATAAATGAAAAGGGCATGCTATATTCATATTTTATAATCATCCTAATGTACATCTTACACAGAACGCCACCAAAGGTGCTCTTTGATTTGCAAGATATACCTTTGATGCACCATCATGTCAGCATTGAATCTTCCAAATCTTCCTGCAATGCTGATAAGTATGCATGAACTGTAAAAGCCGAACTGTGTATACACTCAACATGATCATCAGTAAGCAAGAAATTGACACTAGTTCCAACTGTGTCCCAATACATAGCAGTTGTGTTTAAGGCATCATCATTGCTAAACACAGAGTTGGAAGCAGAAACATGATCATAAATGCTCGATTTTGTCCTGCAATAAAATGGGCATAATCAAATCATTGAACAGATTAGACAATTTCAATGACTACATAAGTAATCCTGATTCCTAACACTGGAATAGCATAGAGCATCCAACACTCACCAGAAAAGTGTTCATTATTCTAATGTTAAAGAATCCCAGAAAAATACCCAGGACGTGTGCTGCCTATATTATGACATGATACAGCAAGCTTAGAGAAACCTATACACATACTGCCTGTAAGCAGGACCCAGGTTGCAGCCAGACATGAAAAACAAATCACGGCAAGGTGATGCTTGGCAGCAATCAGCCTAATTGACACAAGTTGGCAAGTAAATTTCATGATGGTCAAAGTATCAAGGGGTTGAACTTGTAGAAGATGACCAATCCACTTTGAGAAAGTTTATGGAACTTTTTCCCTAATAACAAGGGGACAAAACTTAAAACACATATGACACAGCACATGGAGATGAGGAATGCACACCAAACTACAGTGCAAATTTATCTACAAAGAACGTATCTTGATTAATGTCAGTTTGAAATTTACATAAAAAAGATTGCCTACGGATGTCATCCTTGGTTGTTCATATCATCCTCTGTCTTATAAGTTATAATATGTTTACAGTTTATGATCTATTTTGTACTGGATTGTGCTTTTAAAGATACTAGTAAATGTCAATGGCATAATCAAAATTTAGACATGTTCGTATAATTATAAGCCACCCACCTTTAGGCCTCAAATTTCATAAAGGGCAGATGCCAGTACTTTTGGCTGTTGCAGAGGGGATAACTATCAGAACCATTACCATATTCCAAAGGTGACTCAATTATTCCAAATTAAGCAAGAAAGATGAACAGGGTTCATATTGTTCAATGATTCAGTGGTGAACAGTTAGCGTTGTAATTATATTCTAATGACCTAAAGGGTTTATACAACTGTAGAGACTTCTTTATCTACACCTTGAAGATAATGAAAATATGTAGTTTTGATGCCTCGTTCTCCATGTGTGGTCAGGGAGATTATTTGCTCCAGCATTCAGTCTCTCATGTGTATGTGTTCTTTTTCTTCCTTAATTATTTTTTGTAAATGTTCACATTGAAGGTATCAGTGTAAGGAAGGAAAGGGATCAGTAAAGATGAATAAATTGCTTTTATGGTTTACATCTTGCTTTGTGAATGTCTGAAGTCCAGTGGATCATCATCAGACCTAGAGAGAGGCCCTGAGATCACATGTAGACAGCAGGGAAATTAATAGAAGACCTGTAGGTCAGGGCTGATTTATCTACGAAGGCTTGCAGACTGAATGGACAAAAGTCCTGTCAGGTTAATTTTGCCATTCGACATAATGAGGGATCTAAAGTGGAAATTAAACTGCAAGGACAACAACTTTAAACTAAGAATGGAGAATCAGCAACAGAAGGGGTACAACACCACTTGACAATTTGTCTTACTGGATTGGTTTTAACTTTTACATGGGGAGAATTTGTGTTGCTTCGTGAAAGGAGTATTTCTTCATCCTTATTGCATCAAAGGAGTAATTTACCTTCTAAGTATTATGCAAACTGTGATTAATCGAAGCATGCAGTGAAGGTGGTTCCTAACAACCCCTTTGCCATAAATGTATGAAATAGCCTAGTTGGTTTGGTTTTGACATGAAGCTACTCTGGTTTCTAGAAGGACCTACTGAAACTGATATGTATCAGATATCTAACAATAATATTACATAATAAATACACATAATTTTTATCATTGATCAATGATGGTCACAAATTACAATATCCAGATCTGACCTTTAAACAAAGGGGTATGATTATAATATATACACCACATATTGTAATAGGATAGTTATCCTTTTCATATTCAATCAAAGTTACCAGACATGGCTAGGAGAATGACCTGGCGAGGCTAAAGAGTAAGAATTGACTCTGAAAAGGGAAAAGCTCAAGAGTTGACTTTGACTTGGGAAAACCTCAGGAATTGACTTGGGAAAAAAAAAACATAGAACTACACTATTTTGGGAAAAAGGATAATTTGCATTAATATCAAAGCTCACAATGTCCATATACTGCAAATTTTCAATAATCACTCATTTCAAAGTACAAAACTCCATGAATTTTGGATAGTTGATAGGTCTTCTGGTTGTCTGCTGTGAAATTGGGACAGAAAAAAGAACAATTAGTGAGTGTTTTTCTTTGTGATGTGCGTATTTTTATAAACAAACAGAATCTAACTCATGAGACTCACAAGTCAGATTTGTGTTTGATTTGAGAATTTGAGTCACACTCGCAAGTCAAAATCTAAGTCAGACTTGAGGCCGAGTCAGGTTCAGAGGAGTTGAATTGGCTCAGTTTCCTCAAAGAGTGGAATCAAACTTGGGAATCGACTCAGGCTCAAAAGAGTCTGGTACCACTGTATTCAATATTTATTCATATTTAAAGACATATTGTCTCTTTTATGGCTGTGCCAAATTGCCAACGATAGGTCTGGTACACTATAACTGGTAGCAGAGATTGCCAACACTCCATCTTGTATTTTTTTTTCTGCCTCCCAAGCCCATTGGTTCCATTGTCCTCTCTGCTCCTCCTCTCTAAAAACATTTCAAGAGAAAATAAAAAGAAAAAGGAAAATAACTCGGGACTTTGTTGAGATCCAGTAATGTAAGATTATATGCTTTATCTTTTCTCTGTACATCTGATCTGTAAACACTCTTGGATATTCCAATGGACAGTTCATCACAACAGGTGTGCTATTGCTACTGCAAACAAAGAGAGGCTATACTCTGTTACAGAGTGATTTACTTATGTATAAACTTTTAACATATCGAAAATACATTAACTGCATTCTCTAAACTAACTACAAATTAAGAATAGAACTACAATAGTAAAAACACACCATAGAATACCATGGAGGAATGATTTACATTGGAGAAACCTGAGAGGGAAAATCTCCAGCAAGAAAAAAAGGATTGTGCCTTGCTCTTATTATTCTCAGGATTTATAATGCAAATACAGAGAAAACCAGCTCACTATGGAGTAAATAGACAATCTGACCTGATACAGAGTTCTACAGGGTCACTTTCTTCCTTTGCTCTGCTCTATTACATCTCTCGTTTACCCCGCCCAGCTATGGAACATAAAATTACTGCAAAGGGAACAGAACCCCTTTCCCTCCTTGCAGCTAGGGCTATAACTCCTCTTTGTCATTAGGGTTAAGGTTTTGCATCCCCTTCCCTTCTTTTTATTAGGGTTAGGGTTGCAGCTAGGGTTATGCATCCCTCCTCTTGGCCGTTACCTGCCCAGCTATGGCACATAAAACCACTGCAGAAGGAACAGAACCCCTTTTTATCCTTGCGGCCATGGTTGTATCTCCTCCTCTTAGCTGTTAGGGTCAAGGTTTTGGATCCCCTCCCTCCTTTCTATTAGGGTTAAGGTTTAGGATCCTCTATAATCTTCTTGGAAATCTATATGTGGCTAGCTCCACATTTATGTGTAAATGGTAGATGATGTGGCCTCCACATGGCACTGCAATGACAAAGTAATGAACAAATTTCCAGATGCATAACTTTCACATATGAACTGTGTTTTCAGTCTTCTTTATCTTGCTGGAGAGCTCTCAACAAGCCCTACAATGTCAAAAGCCACGTCACAATTTTCATTGAGGTTTCAACTCCAAAAACATTGTTTAATTGTCTGAGCTGGCTGGGTAATATTCAGTTTTTACCTTAAATTAGAGAATTCGGAATCTGTATTGAATTGGCCCCAACAAGGTCATAACACTGATTTTCCCACTGTATAAAGTACGAAGAATGGAAACAAATATACATTGATCCATTTTGGGTTATACCTACCCCTTTTTGGAGGCTTTTGATCCCCAAAATCTTTACTTTCAAAAGAGATGAGGAGGAAGTTCCTTGGCATTCTCCTTGGAGTACCAATTTACTTTAATTGGTAGTTTCCCTTGCACTTCTACCTTTCAAAGTTCTTGCGACCCCTTCTAGTCATCTTAGACTTCTTCTAGAGAACCATATATTCTACTAAATCTTCTTGTGCATCTAGTGCTAAGTCTTTTCTGGAAGGTTAGACTTGCCCCTCATTTTCTTCATCAATTATGGACGGCTCATAGAATTCCAAATTTTCCACATTTAGCACCAAGTAAATGCGCATGTATGGCAGTAGACTTAGTTTGTAAGGATCGTTGCCCACTTTTCCAACACTTTTAAAAGGCCCATATTTGAAGGACTTGATTTTCTTTCAAGGTCCTTGCAACCTTTCCTTCTTCAAGTGAAACCAGACTTGGTCTCATACCTTGAATGTCTTCTCTATCCTATGATAATCATCCCTAGCCTTGTAATTTTACTATGATTCTTTCAATCTCTCTTGTACATGCAAATGGATTTTCCTGATCTAATCTATGAATTTTTCAACCTTCAATGCATCACCTGAGGCCTCGGTCTTCTCTCCTTCATGTTGCCTATCTAAAACATCTAGAGGTGAAGGTGGCAAATATCACAAGTTTCAAAAGTGTGGATTACTCTATCATAAGAGTGTTGAATGTATATCAAATTCTCATCTCAAGTTCTTGGATGCTTTTGGTTGTAATCCCTCAAAAGTTGCATCAATCTCCTATTCACCAACTTAGGGCTTAGAGATGGGACACTCACGCAGAGGTACCATTGTGATAGGTGAAGAGAAGGGTGGTCACACGACCACCTCTCGCTGCAATGATACCCAGGATGATCATTGTACGAACACACAGCGTAGAAGACAAGGCACAAGTATGATTCTAGGGTCAAATGTGTTGATGATTACAGTTGCGTGAGACATCCTCCAGGCCACAGACTGAGTGAGTCGACCTGAGAGAGAGCCCATGAGTTGGGTGTGCCCATGAGATGGGTGTGTTGTTCCTCTTTGAGACAAAGAAGGAACATTGTGTGCCCCTATGTGGGGTGAGGAAGCCCATGAGTTGGGTGTGCCCATGAAATGGATGTGTGGTTCCTCTCTGAGACGGAGATGGAACGTTGTGTGCCCCTGTGTGGGGTGA
>JZKD02S1205502.1:0-12529 GCA_000966675.3 Picea glauca
TCACCCTGACGTGATAATCCTATCAAAAATAATATGTCCTCGACTTCAATCCTCAATGGTTTCCCATCGAGGTTGAAGGCCTCTGTATCTGGATCCCAGTAGTTCACCAGCATCTAGAGCAGTCTCACTTAAGCCCTCGTTCCTTTGAGAGCCCAAAATTTATATATCCCACAACTTCTTAAATCCATTTGGGCCCCTAGATCTCTTTCTATTGCAGCATCAACCTCTTCATGCTCTCTTTCTCTCCACTCTAGCACCATCCCACAAGTTTAAAATCAAATTTTCAGTCAATATCATTTAAAAAATTCAACTCACGAACTTGTACGCGAGTTGCAGTTTACATAGTCGTGTATAGGGTTGCATATACACGGTCTATTTTGATAATAGTCACATATAGGGTTGTGTATACGTGACCCGATGAATTACAGCCTGCGTACACCCTAGTTTCTAATTTACGCCTTAAAATACTCAAAAATTGAAGCCTAAATTAAAATTTTAAACCAATAGAAATGAAGAGAAGGGAAAGAAGATTTACTTGGTCCGGACGGTTGTCAATTCTGTCACTTGTAGCTCCCACAATTGGCAATTGAATATCGGGGGCAATTTGGTCCAAACTGCACTATTTGGGTAAAAAATACAAATGGTATAGTAAAATTGGTTATTTTCACTATTTATAGAAAACTTTTATCCACTTTACATAGTTTTTGCTAATATTTTGGCCTAGTGACTAATAGTGCAGTAGATGGAGTTGGTTTTGGTGGTTTATCCAAGGATTCTTGCGGTTTCTAGTGTCATGTCATTTGTTCATGACTTTGGCAAGTATTTTTGTTGACCAACATATATGATAGGTCATCACTTTGTTTTTCACACTTGCATTGTCCTATAACTGCAATTTGTATTCCTTAGGTATTTTTTTAGCAACATGGAACCTTCTTTCTGCTACTAAAAGTGTCTTTATTGAATGGTAGAGACTTACCGAACATGGGTACCCTAGTTAGAACCTATGTGCCATTCAGTGCCCATTTAGAGATTTTTCCGTAGGATCGAGAGTCCCTTATAGCTAATATGAATGTGCGTTCGAACCTCATTTCTTACTCATAAGAATGTTGACCTATACCTATGGGACTCCCTCGAGTATGGTTTAAGCTATTTTCCAACTCTCTCAAAAATTGAAAAGATTGTTGAGTGAACTTGTCTCTTTCACACTCGTAAATTGGATTTGAAAGGACATATATTTGGTATAAGTTTAACCCTTTTTTCGGACCAGGTAGACTAAATTTATGAAAAAGGACATTCTTTGGAGTTAATTTGTAATTCCATCTCATCCTCTCGCTTGTAGTATTGAGCCTATTGTTGGTTCCCTCTTTTGCATTATAAGCCAATTATCTCGAGCAGTTTGTATCATCAACCAAGCAGTGCCTTGTTTATATCCTTTGCAGCTTGACACCCTGTACACTACAAGAAAACATTCCCTCGAGTGTCCATATCTTGCGTGCACCTCCTTACATTGAGGATATGTATGTTCCATTGTTGGAACCAGTTTCTTACTCACGAAAATCATTTCCTCCTCTGCATCATAGCATTCATTTGTCTATGAAAAAACAAAAAAAGACGGGCGGGAAAAGAATATTATCTCATGTTGGTAGCAGTCGTGTCGTCTTTGAACAGAGCACAAACTTTTGAGTCCACTTGTCATCCAAATTTTGGGTTTATCATGACCTTAGGAATTTGATCTCATTACTTAGAGTTTACTCCTCTGACTGGTTAATATTCCAGTCCATATGGAGAGTTTTGATTGGTTCCTTTTGCATCACAAAGTTTCATCATTGAGTCTATGTTGTCAAAGTCTTCCATATGTCTCATGCTCTTGTTCAAAGGATGTCGGCCATTTTTCAAAACTCTTGACTTTGCATGTCGGCCATACCCTCAGTATGTCTCAGATTTAAATGAAGTTGTAGTCCTATCGTGCACCCTGGTCCTACTTTCATTATGGGTAGGTAACCTTGAACCCAACAGTTGACATCTCCTCATTGGTCCTTGACTGGGGGGTTTCCCTTGTGTTCGATGGCAAGAAATATAGTCACACATTGGGATTTGTGGATTTTCATGGATTCCATTAGCCTTATTGGTGGTTTTGTCTCCTTTGTTGACAATTTTCCTTATTGGTTGTTATTCGGAGGGTCTTTTTCGTGCACTACTTGCATCTGGTGCATGCAAAAGATGCACAAGTTTGTTGGTTCATGAACATGTTCTTTGTCTAAGTTCCTCCAAATCATTAAGCTACTACTTTGTACCTCGTGCCGACTGATGAGAGATGCCTTAATTCTCTCCTTTCAGCGGGTCTCCTTCCATCGACTTCGGCCCATCTATTCTAGAAACGAGACCTAGAGTCCTATGAGTACCTAGAGGCTTGCAGTCATCAATGGCGGGTTCTCTCACCATCGACAATTGGGAATACATCAATGTATCATGATTGATGGATTCTTCAAGTGTTTGACCTCAAATCATTTATTCACACTTGTAAGAATGTACTCGGTTCCTTGATACCTACTTTCATCATTGTTAGGATGTCTTGTGTTTGTTAACGATATACCTTAATGATCGATAATCAAACAAAGTCTCATTGTGTTCGACCTAAATTCCTCTATTCACACGATCTAGGCTTTCACCTTTAGCAGATCGTGTAGAAGACTTGAAGGCATCAATTCATAGTTGCAACTTTCCTAAGTTTTTGCTATCATTCATTGGACCAATACATGTATCACTTCAATGATCGTGGGAGATCATATTTTACTTCATTGTATACAGATATCTTCAGACTGGTTTTCACTAGGCCTTGTTCGTGACTATGATATCCTATGGCATGTATCTACTCTTGTATTTCCTATTCATGGCCATGAACAATTGTTTGGTATATTTCCACATGGATCTGCAGTGTCATTCAAATTGGCAGCTATGTGCACAAAGTCATTATGGATTGTATTATTCTTATGAGCAATTAGTTCATCCATATGGGTCTCCATTACTCCACTTCTAGGAATTATAATATATTTCGGCCATCCCAGATACTCCTCTGACCTCACACATTAGGGAGCATCTGTTATAGAAATATTTTCCTCACCCCATGCAACTTGCTCAGAAGGTCTTTCCCCTTTCCCTTTGTAGACTTGAAGTCGCCTTTTTGCAATTCCCATAGCTAAAAAAAATATTTTTCCACATATACATACCCTAACAGCTATACAACATGCGTATACACAAGTTGCACAATTACATCCCGTGTACATCGGGTTTTGTGCCCAAAATTTAAAAATGGTGTTAGGTTTCCATGTCACATCACGAGATCCATGATCCTTGACCTTCCATATACTGGAAACGTTCTGACTCAGCCCTTTAGTTCTATTTAAAGGCTATAAATGGATCATATCCAAGTTGTGGAAAAGAGGAGAAGAATTCAACTTTGAGAGAAAAGTTACTATGGATAAATTATTCACTTCATATTGAGTCTGCATCCCTTTGTCCTTTTAAGTCTGAACACATTGTTTATCCCCCAAGCTCTTCCCTATTTGATGGAGAACCACATTGTCTCTCTTATATGAGCTTGCCTTTGGTGGAGGATTGAAGTGGTGGAGGCCCAGCTGGAAGGGACTTATTTTCTCAGTTCCGAACGTGCCGACACGAAAGTTTGTCATTCATACACTTATGTTGATTACATTTTAATAGAAATATTATTTTCTCATCCAATTAATGTCTCACAAATATTTGAATTGTTATTCCATGGGCATATTCGTTATGAATATTGATGTATTATGCTATTATATGTGCTAACTTTATATATTATCACCATATTCTAGTGTATCTTGGTTGTTGAGGACAAGTTGCAGGTGTATAGCTTTGAGTCAAGTGCTCAACGGTGGACTTCATCAAACGTCTGGATGAGGTAGGATCTGTATCTTATCTTGTTAGCACGTTTATTTATATATCATACTTGATATTAGAGTTGATTTTTGCAGTCATTTATGTCTATTGTAGTTTATCCCATGTCATAGAGTGATTTTCCTCATAACACTTGTGTTTATGTTGGGTATGTGTTATATTCTTTACATGTGTGTGTGTGGGCATGTCAGATTCGACAACTGCGTCTGACGATCCCTCTAGTAGTTCTCTTTGTGTCGTGTGCGCCAGGAGCTTTCCTAGGGGGGTCCCAAGGGGGGCAGGTATGGCCCCCCCTGGTTATGCGCAGCGTTAAGGGCAGCGCCCCGAAATTTGTTTTTGGGCGGTTTTTGCTATATTTAGAGGATTTTTCTATTTTTAGCGGTTTTCTAAATTAATCCTAGATTAAGGGATTAGGGTTTTGGTATCTACAGATGACCTAAAAACATTGTATATATTGTATGGTGAATGGTGAAATTCGATATAATGAATATAAGAAAGGTTTTCCCGGTTGAGGGTTTCTGGTATAAAATCTCTGTGTAATTTGTGTATGAGCCATTGATTAAATTTTGTTTTTCTTAAGAATCTATATGCATTGATTTACTTCACAGGTTTAAAACTTACATGTGGTATCAGAGCTCATTTTTGGATTCAGAGGGACACCTTTGTTGTTGAGGGTTTGGCTCGGTCTTGATAGATCAAGTTTATCTTGGGTCTGTGATAAACCTGGGTTTAGTGGGAGCTTTTGCAGCAGTGATTTGAGTGCAAAAAGAGGAATGGAAAGCTCTTCTAGAATCGAGATAAAGAAGTTCAACAGTAAAAACTTTGAGCTATGGAAGTTGAAGATGGAGGACCTTCTTGTAGACAAAGAACAATGGATCATTGTGGATCCTGGTACACAGCCTATCGGTACACCGTCTACTAGCACACGGGCTACTTGTACACAACCTACTAGTACACAAACTACCAGTACACCACCTACGGGTATGTCGAAGGAATATTGGGAGAAGTTGGACAGAAGAGCAAGGAGTATTATTCGACTCTGCCTGGCAGATTCGATGTTGTTGAATGTCTGAGGAGAATCTACAGCCAGGGAACTATGGGATAAGTTGGGGAATTTGTATCAATCAAAGTCCCTGGTAAACAAGTTGTTTCTTCGAAAGAAATTGTATCATCTTAGGATGGAAGATGGAGATTCTATGACGGAACATCTAAATGCCTTTAATACTCTAGTAAGTCAACTTGTCTCTGTTAATATTACGATTGTAGAAGAAGATAAGTGGATTACTTTGTTATGTTATTTTCCAGACTCTTGGGATAATTTGGTTGTAGCAATAGGTAGTACCACTCAATCTACATTGAAGTATGAGGATGTAGTTGCATCCTCATTGTCTGAAGAGATGAGGATGAAAAGCATGGATGGTCATAGCACAGATGCTTTATTTGTAAGAGGTCGTACCCAAGACAGGAATCNGAAAATCATTTCCTCCTCTGCATCATAGCATTCATTTGTCTATGAAAAAACAAAAAAAGACGGGCGGGAAAAGAATATTATCTCATGTTGGTAGCAGTCGTGTCGTCTTTGAACAGAGCACAAACTTTTGAGTCCACTTGTCATCCAAATTTTGGGTTTATCATGACCTTAGGAATTTGATCTCATTACTTAGAGTTTACTCCTCTGACTGGTTAATATTCCAGTCCATATGGAGAGTTTTGATTGGTTCCTTTTGCATCACAAAGTTTCATCATTGAGTCTATGTTGTCAAAGTCTTCCATATGTCTCATGCTCTTGTTCAAAGGATGTCGGCCATTTTTCAAAACTCTTGACTTTGCATGTCGGCCATACCCTCAGTATGTCTCAGATTTAAATGAAGTTGTAGTCCTATCGTGCACCCTGGTCCTACTTTCATTATGGGTAGGTAACCTTGAACCCAACAGTTGACATCTCCTCATTGGTCCTTGACTGGGGGGTTTCCCTTGTGTTCGATGGCAAGAAATATAGTCACACATTGGGATTTGTGGATTTTCATGGATTCCATTAGCCTTATTGGTGGTTTTGTCTCCTTTGTTGACAATTTTCCTTATTGGTTGTTATTCGGAGGGTCTTTTTCGTGCACTACTTGCATCTGGTGCATGCAAAAGATGCACAAGTTTGTTGGTTCATGAACATGTTCTTTGTCTAAGTTCCTCCAAATCATTAAGCTACTACTTTGTACCTCGTGCCGACTGATGAGAGATGCCTTAATTCTCTCCTTTCAGCGGGTCTCCTTCCATCGACTTCGGCCCATCTATTCTAGAAACGAGACCTAGAGTCCTATGAGTACCTAGAGGCTTGCAGTCATCAATGGCGGGTTCTCTCACCATCGACAATTGGGAATACATCAATGTATCATGATTGATGGATTCTTCAAGTGTTTGACCTCAAATCATTTATTCACACTTGTAAGAATGTACTCGGTTCCTTGATACCTACTTTCATCATTGTTAGGATGTCTTGTGTTTGTTAACGATATACCTTAATGATCGATAATCAAACAAAGTCTCATTGTGTTCGACCTAAATTCCTCTATTCACACGATCTAGGCTTTCACCTTTAGCAGATCGTGTAGAAGACTTGAAGGCATCAATTCATAGTTGCAACTTTCCTAAGTTTTTGCTATCATTCATTGGACCAATACATGTATCACTTCAATGATCGTGGGAGATCATATTTTACTTCATTGTATACAGATATCTTCAGACTGGTTTTCACTAGGCCTTGTTCGTGACTATGATATCCTATGGCATGTATCTACTCTTGTATTTCCTATTCATGGCCATGAACAATTGTTTGGTATATTTCCACATGGATCTGCAGTGTCATTCAAATTGGCAGCTATGTGCACAAAGTCATTATGGATTGTATTATTCTTATGAGCAATTAGTTCATCCATATGGGTCTCCATTACTCCACTTCTAGGAATTATAATATATTTCGGCCATCCCAGATACTCCTCTGACCTCACACATTAGGGAGCATCTGTTATAGAAATATTTTCCTCACCCCATGCAACTTGCTCAGAAGGTCTTTCCCCTTTCCCTTTGTAGACTTGAAGTCGCCTTTTTGCAATTCCCATAGCTAAAAAAAATATTTTTCCACATATACATACCCTAACAGCTATACAACATGCGTATACACAAGTTGCACAATTACATCCCGTGTACATCGGGTTTTGTGCCCAAAATTTAAAAATGGTGTTAGGTTTCCATGTCACATCACGAGATCCATGATCCTTGACCTTCCATATACTGGAAACGTTCTGACTCAGCCCTTTAGTTCTATTTAAAGGCTATAAATGGATCATATCCAAGTTGTGGAAAAGAGGAGAAGAATTCAACTTTGAGAGAAAAGTTACTATGGATAAATTATTCACTTCATATTGAGTCTGCATCCCTTTGTCCTTTTAAGTCTGAACACATTGTTTATCCCCCAAGCTCTTCCCTATTTGATGGAGAACCACATTGTCTCTCTTATATGAGCTTGCCTTTGGTGGAGGATTGAAGTGGTGGAGGCCCAGCTGGAAGGGACTTATTTTCTCAGTTCCGAACGTGCCGACACGAAAGTTTGTCATTCATACACTTATGTTGATTACATTTTAATAGAAATATTATTTTCTCATCCAATTAATGTCTCACAAATATTTGAATTGTTATTCCATGGGCATATTCGTTATGAATATTGATGTATTATGCTATTATATGTGCTAACTTTATATATTATCACCATATTCTAGTGTATCTTGGTTGTTGAGGACAAGTTGCAGGTGTATATCTTTGAGTCAAGTGCTCAACGGTGGACTTCATCAAACGTCTGGATGAGGTAGGATCTGTATCGTATCTTGTTAGCACGTTTATTTATATATCATACTTGGTATTAGAGTTGATTTTTGCAGTCATTTATGTCTATTGTAGTTTATCCCATGTCATAGAGTGATTTTCCTCATAACACCTGTGTTTATGTTGGGTATGTGTTATATTCTTTACATGTGTGTGTGTGGGCGTGTCAGATTCGACAACTGCGTCTGACGATCCCTCTAGTAGTTCTCTTTGTGTCGTGTGCGCCGGGAGCTTTCCTAGGGGGGTCCCAGGGGGGGGCAGGTATGGCCCCCCCTGGTTATGCGCAGCGTTAAGGGCAACGCCCCGAAATTTGTTTTTGGGCGGTTTTTGCTATTTTTAGAGGATTTTTCTATTTTTAGCGGTTTTCTAAATTAATCCTAGATTAAGGGATTAGGGTTTTGGTATCTACGGATGACCTAAAAACATTGTATATATTGTATGGTGAATGGTGAAATTCGATATAATGAATATAAGAAAGGTTTTCCCGGTTGAGGGTTTCTGGTATAAAATCTCTGTGTAATTTGCGTATGAGCCATTGATTAAATTTTGTTTTTCTTAAGAATCTATATGCATTGATTTACTTCACAGGTTTAAAACTTACATGTGGTATCAGAGCTCATTTTTGGATTCAGAAGGACACCTTTGTTGTTGAGGGTTTGGCTCGGTCTTGATAGATCAAGTTTATCTTGGGTCTGTGATAAACCTGGGTTTAGTGGGAGCTTTTGCAGCAGTGATTTGAGTGCAGAAAGAGGAATGGAAAGCTCTTCTAGAATCGAGATAAAGAAGTTCAACAGTAAAAACTTTGAGCTATGGAAGTTGAAGATGGAGGACCTTCTTGTAGACAAAGAACAATGGATCATTGTGGATCCTGGTACACAGCCTATCGGTACACCGTCTACTAGCACACGGGCTACTTGTACACAACCTACTAGTACACAAACTACCAGTACACCACCTACGGGTATGTCGAAGGAATATTGGGAGAAGTTGGACAGAAGAGCAAGGAGTATTATTCGACTCTGCCTGGCAGATTCGATGTTGTTGAATGTCTGAGGAGAATCTACAGCCAGGGAACTATGGGATAAGTTGGGGAATTTGTATCAATCAAAGTCCCTGGTAAACAAGTTGTTTCTTCGAAAGAAATTGTATCATCTTAGGATGGAAGATGGAGATTCTATGACGGAACATCTAAATGCCTTTAATACTCTAGTAAGTCAACTTGTCTCTGTTAATATTACGATTGTAGAAGAAGATAAGTGGATTACTTTGTTATGTTATTTTCCAGACTCTTGGGATAATTTGGTTGTAGCAATAGGTAGTACCACTCAATCTACATTGAAGTATGAGGATGTAGTTGCATCCTCATTGTCTGAAGAGATGAGGATGAAAAGCATGGATGGTCATAGCACAGATGCTTTATTTGTAAGAGGTCGTACCCAAGACAGGAATCNATTTGACATGAAGGATCTAGGTGCTACTAACTTCATTCTGGGAATGGAGATTAAAAGAGATTGTGCAAACAAGAAACTTTGGTTGAATCAGAGAAAATATGTTGAGACGATATTGAAGAGGTTTAATATGCATGGAAGTAAACCGGTCAAGGTTCCCATTCCTATAGGTGTAAAGTTATCTGCAGATCAGTGTCCCAAGACACAGGAAGAAGAATAGAACATGTCCCATGTTTCATATGCTAGTGCAGTTGGCAATTTGATGTATGCAATGGTTTGTACTAGACCGTACATTGCACATGCAGTGGGAGTTTTGAGTAGGTATATGTCAAAACCAGGGAAGAAGCATTGGACAACAGTAAAGAGGGTCTTCGGGTATCTTCGTGGCACTACCAGTTATGGATTGTGCTACCAAGGAAGACCAGGATTGGACAGAGTGGTGGACATACATGGCTTTGTTGATTCAGACTGGGATGGAGATCTGGATCGCAAAAGATATACAAGTGGGTATGTGTTTAACCTATTTGGAGGAGCAATCATTTGGATGAGCAAAAGACAGGTTGTAGTGGCACTCTCAACTACAAAAGTTGAATACATGGCAGCCACTCATGCAAGCAAGGAAGCAGTATGGTTACAAAGATTGTGTTCANTATCACTTTGTGAGAGACATGGTTGAGGAAAAGAAGGTGTTGCTGGAAAAGGTTGACACTTTGAAAAATGTTGCAGATTCATTGACAAAGTCTATAAGCACAGAAAATTTCTCCTGATGTAGAGTAACAATGGCCATTGTTTCCCTGGACTGTTGACTATATAATCCCCTGGACCCCCGGATGCAAAGAAAACAACAAGTGGGATAATGTTGGGTATGTGTTATATTCGTTGCATGTGTGTGTGTGTGGGCGCGTTAGATTCGACAACTGCATCTAACGATCCCTCTAGTAGTGATATTTGTGTCATGTGCATTAGGTGCTTTCCTAGGGGGGTCCCAAGGGGGGCAAGTATGCCCCCCCCTAGTTATGTGCAGCGTTCAGCATCGGGCATTAACCTAAGGCCAATGAGGTTCAAGGCAGCGGCCCAAAAAAAAATTTGGGGCGGTTTTTGATATTTTTAGCTGATTTTGCTATTTTTAGAGCTTTTCTAAATTAATCCCGGATTAAGGGATTAGGGTTTTGGTATCTACAAAATACCTAAAAACATTGTATATATTGTATGGTGAATGGTGAAATTCGATATAATGAATATAGGAAAGGTTTTCCCGATTGAGGGTTTCCGGTATAAAATCTCTGTGTACTATGTGTATGAGCCATTGATTAAATTTTGTTTTGCTTAAGAATCTATATGCATTGCTTTACTTCACAGATTTAAAACTTACAGTTTCTTTGACTACCGACGACGTTGCAATCTAGCTGCCGGGTTTCTTCGGTACTAAGGTTGATGTTGTCATTGCCTTAGATGTCATCTTCCTATGTGATGTTGGTATCAACTTATACCTAGGTTTGGAACTTTGTTTTGGACTTTGGCTCTATAACTTCGACTCTTCAGCTGTGTAATATTCGGCTCTCTATGTAAGTTTCGACGAACAATAATATTCCCTCATTGGCCTTTGCATGTTTTTTATACGTCATTTCCAGTTGTAGGTTCCCTTCATGCCTAAATTCTCCATCTAATCCACTAATGGTTGTCATTCATTACATGATTGTATTGCTCCATCACTCTGTATATTCAGTGAATTCCTCATTAGATTTTGCAATTTGTCAATATATCCAGCATTTAATGGTACGCGGAACCACTACTTAGCCGTCATGATAACTCTTTATTGCACGTCCCATCATGGATTGTGTTAAATGCTCTTAGTTGTCATCTGTGCCATTTTGTCTCTCTTGCGCAAGCTCTTCCTTCTGCACAATTTTGTTTCCTTCATTTGTGTGTCCTCCTACTAACTTCTCTCTTATTTGTGATATTTTCCTTCTTTCCCTTTTTACTTACTAACCTAAACTTCTTTTCCTCCTCAACTTTCGTCCTCTTTGTTAGAAAAATAGGATCATGGAATAATAAAATAAAACAAATGCGGAAATAAAACACAAAAGATGCACAATACAATAGAGACACATATATATGTGATTCACCCAGTGTGGGCTACATCCACCAAATAAATTTCCAGGTCCTTCCTTTTTATTATCCAGCAAAATGAAGGGATACAACCTACAACACATCTATCGTAACTTCCTCTTCTTTATCTCACAGTCTCCTCCCTCATAATACAATATTCGCAATGATACACAACCACAATACAATTCCCTCATGAAAGAGGGTTGCCTTCTAGGGGAAAAACCCTAACATAACTTCTATCGTCAGATCTGTGACCTTATAAAGAACAGTCCAGATTTACTATGAAATTACAATATACATTTACAAGGAAATTTTTCTTTCGGGGGCCCACTTTCCCCTGGACCCCGCAAGGGGGGAAATCCCCCCCTGCAACCCCCTCGCATGGAGGAGTGTACAATATTCTGGGGTGTACAATCTTGACGGGGTATAAACACAACTGAAAACAAAGACCTATGAATCAAGAAGATAATCAGGCTCCACAACCAATAATCTCCCACTTGGAGATTGATCTCAACAACTCCACCGTTGTTGTATCTACTGGACTTTGATCCTTCTTGGACCTGGAAAATTTCTCATCTTCACCTTCATGATTGAAGACCAACTGAAACTGAGCAGGAACTCAATTTATCCTTTGTTACTCCCTTTGTTAACATGTTTATGGGATTCTCACTAGTGTGTGTCTTTTCCAACTTCAAATGTCCATCTTCCAAGATGGATTGTATGAAATGGTACCTTAGTTGTATATGCTTATTCTTTGAATGGAAGGTTGAGTTATTTGCAAGATGAATGGCACTCTCACTCTCACAGCACAACCTACTATTCTCCTTCTTCCCAATTCCTTCACAAACCTCTGTTACCAAATCATTTCTTCACTAGCCTCTATAGTAGCAACATACTCTGCTTCTGTTGTTGAAAGTGCAACAACCTTTTGTAGTTTTTAAATCCATCTTACTTTTTCTCCACCTATAGTAAAAACATACCTTGTGGTGCTCCTCCTACTATCTTTATCACCTTCCATATCAGAATCAACATATCCCTATAGAACAGTGTATGAACCTCCAAAACATAATGCATGAGTAGAAGTACCTCTCAAATACCTGAGAATCCACTTTACTGCCTCCCAATGTTCTTTACCTAGATTGTTCATATACCTTCTCACAACTCCC
>JZKD02S1205513.1:0-12529 GCA_000966675.3 Picea glauca
TATATATATATATATATATGCAACAAGAAGTTTTCCAATCAGCAAAGAGTTCCTGACATTTTTCATGATCCATCTTATTGCAGGATACGGGTTGATAACAGTGTGATAATCTCTAGAAAGAATCAATACTTGCATTGAATCTCTCTTAAAACAGGTGATAAACTAACAGTTTTCTTAGCTGAAAATATAGAAAAAATCTGAGGTATGAACTTTTGTCTTGTTGACCCAAGTTAAAATTTTCAAGAAAATATTAGAGAATTTGTCAGAAGTTTCATCTGAGTTCATATTGTCACCTGATTTACAGTCAGAGGGTTACAAAATTATAGCATATTAAAAAAAAAATTACAAAAATAACTCTTCTTTCTAAGCTTCAAAGAAGAAAAAGAGCTTCACTTTAACTCTGAAAAACTTAAGAACAAGTTTTCGACTCGAAAACATGCAAGAATTCAAATGATATTCCTGAATTTAACTAAAATACAAAGTATGTTTGAGTTAAGCCTAATTTCTTTAGTCCTTTTATCAGACTTACACTGATTAAATTCGCTCAAGGAAAGTCCCTGGAAAATAAAAATTCCCCATGAAAACTTCCTGGTAAGCAAAGATGTTTTGATAGTCAGAAAAGGATTAGTCCAGAGTAACCAAAGTGATTTGATAGATCTCTAGTGCTAAAATATAAATTGATATCATCCATGGTATATTTTATTATATACAAATTGATTGCCCCCACTTCATGTTTTAAAATATAAGACATATGGTGAAAGAAAATTACTTAATAATTACTCCCATCTAGTCCAAAAGGAGATGATGAAAGGAAATTCATTCAATGATTGCCCTCATCTCGGCATTCAAATGAAAAATTATTTATTGAAGTGGTGAAATGAAATTCAATGTGGAAATTAGGTAACTTCACCGGGGTACTGAACAGGCTCACTGGCAGTGAAGCAATACATGTGATATCTATAAGGTTGTTATACATGTATTATAAGATACTCTGACAACTATTTCCTATTTCAGGCTAGATCTACATTCTCGGCTAACGTGGGATTCCCTGTCTAAAACATTTAAATAACTTTATCTTGATGTGAATGAAATCGAACAAATTCTGATAGATTGGTTAAGGTTGTTTTGATTTTCTCAAGCAATTCTAAAATCAGTTATAAGAAAAGGAAGCATTTTAAGCCTGAATTCAAGATTGAGGAATGACTAAGTTTTGAAAGATTTAAGAGATATGGATGAAGTCCCAAGTCCTTCTGTGTGTCTCCTTTCAGAATGTGTTTCACAAGCGCTGTAATAATGACTCCATTTACCCAATAAAGGCACTTGGTCTACTGTTCTTCTCGTCCCGCAAGGAAACGAGATCCCTAGATGGAGCCTATTTTGAAACGTATATATTTTTCTGGAAAAAAAAACATAAGACTTTAAAATTTTCATTTTGTTTAAAAAATGAGAAATGTGCACTTGGATACTACCGTCGATAAAGTCTTCTAACTAATCCAATGGTCTAAAATCTTTTCAAGTTATGGAGCCGCCCTTTATTTAAAAATTCAAAGCACTAAGACAGCTTTCAAAGTATCGGGTTTCGGGGTTTTGCAATACAAACAGTTAGACATACAATGAACTCCAAAATCCCAATATGCGAAGTCGCGAAATCATCAATTAATCGCGATTATTTATAAATGTCAAGCATGATTAATATTAATTAATCAATCACGATTTCGTGATTCGGGAATTATAGCTTGAAATGAAATAGGTTAACCTGAGACCTGAAACCCTGAAATGAATTAAGGTTAAACATAATCAATTAATGAATAAACTCAGTTTATTAACAAAATAAAACACTTTTATTTTACCGTTGAGTTTATGTTGATTTTAATATGGGTGATTTCAACTTGCTTTTCCGATCATGAAAATTGACCATTAATGTTATTAAATGATCAGCCTGAAGAAATGATTTCAAATAAGATCTTGTTTTAATGCCCAAATCTTTGTATTAAAAGAATTAAATGTATTGTCAAAGAAGGTATATACAGGTCGAGGCGTCTAAAACAAGAAATATTTTTTCATTTTCAAATACTTTCTCATTTTGGTAGAGCTTGCTTAATAGGATACTCAATCCTATGCATTTTCTGTTTCAAGTAACAGGTTTTTAAGAACTGCTACCATGTCGCCACAAAAAGTAGCTAAAGCAACTAGTGAGAGTTTAGTCCAGAGTTCAAAGGTTATCTCTGACACCTCACCCAGAAGTATAAATACATTCAAAACCTAGACATATGTATTCAACATCTTACAGTACGAACTAGTAAACTGCACTGATGATTCAAGCGACAACGAAAAGGAAGACTTATCTCTCAAATACAAGACTATCGCCCAAGAAGAGATGCATAAGGTAGCAACAAGGCTGGTTCTTTTACCCTACAATGACATGATTAAATGGGCACTAGATCATGTGGATATCCCAACTAGAACTATTTTTAATTCTCAGAAGGTAGTTGTTGGGTCATTTCGGTCGGAACACATACAGGTGATGTATAAGATTTATTCAACATCAAACATCACTTATAATGCCAGTTTTCTAGAGGATTTTAGCAAGAAGGAGTGTGATCAATATGGAAATAATCTTTCCGACTTGATCAAGGACTGGTCCTCACGCCCTGAAAAGTTCAGAGCTGATTCTCACGGCATATACTCAATCTCATCGTTACAACCACAGTTCATGTATATAGCCATGATGATGTGTAGAACTTATGGAAAGGAGAACACATGATGAGAACCATGGGTACCCATTATACACACTGTGGTGGAAGGGTATTCTTTCGACTGGGCCAAGATATTGTTGGAGAATCTGGCTAGTGAAATTACAAAATATCAGGGAAAGAAATCCAAGGGTCAACCAGCTTCATTTTTCATGTCATATTATATTATGGACGCCATTTGTTTCATGACGCCTTTCCCACTGATGTGTTGGAGATGGAATCCAAATAGCGCAGAACCAATTCATATTTATCATTCAAAACTATGGGAAGACAAGGCAAAGGATTTCTTTTATGAAATCTGTAATTGGGTAGCGATGTCGATGCATATTGTTATTTTTGGTCACCCACCCCTAGAATTTCTGACACAGTTGTGGCTAACCTGGATAAAGTGGTAGATTGGTATATCGAGGAGCACTTCTCTTACATCAGAGTTTTCGGTTGTTCAGTTCCCCCATACACTTTACCACAATTTTTACCAGATTGACTGGTGTGCAGCGAGGTTGCACGACAAACTGTACTCGGAGGGATTAGCAAAGAACTCAAAGCGGTGCAGAAAAATTTATGGCCATATTTTCCCTTATAGATTGGTGTATTTTCTTTATTGGATTTCGGCCACTCTAGAGTGGAAGTTGCAACCTTAGAAGAAATAAAACTGGTTAACATTGAATTTAATAAGCACGACCCGCAGAAGGTTGTGGGTAACCATATGGCCAGTTGCAATCTTAAAAGTATGAACATGAAGAATCCCCTCAGGATGAAGTGTTCTGAGGGGTGAGATCATACCAAGAAGTTCTGAGCCAAGTTCGAGCTCTATCACCTGACAAAATGATTGATTTTTACAACTTCCAAAAGCACCGAAGAAGTAGTCTTCCAAAAGTATTACAAGGGGAAAACCTAATGTCTCTTGCTACACAGCAAACAGAGACCCAGAATCCAGAAGTCGGAAGATCTGGAAAACAAGAAGCCTTGGAAAACTAAGAGAAATTTGAGATCTCGACTCAGAAAAAAGATATCCTGGAGATAGAGGTATCTGATGACCAAGCCAAAGATCAATCAGAGACATTAATAAATCAAGGAGAAGACGGGTCACTGTCTTCATCAGATAAATCAACTACAGATGGATCCGGAAAACAGTTATCTACATAAATCGGCAGCCCCATTCATGTTGTCACGCCATTACAATTCACCAGAGGAAACCCCAATGCAGAGGTCATACTCATAGGATATGTCATGCCTATCCCTATTGAAGAGATACCTCCCACCGATTTCTATTTCAGTAAGAAAAGGAAAGTTGTGGTGAAGAAAGAAATGCACCAGAAAGAGGGTGCAATGATAAAAAAGCACAGAGTACTATTGGATGGACAAAATTTGGAAGAAGAAGACTTTGCTACAAAGGTAGCAGGCTCCTTGGGAGCTTTTGCAACAACTAACCTTTTCACAGTTGATAATTTGAAAGAAATATTGAAGCAGAGGAATCAAATGATAGGTCAATTGCAAAATCAAATAAGAAATACAGAAAAGAATGTCCGAGATGAAGTCAAAAAGGGACCAGAACAGGCTAGAGCTAGTGATAAACAAGAAATCCAACTGCTCAAGTCCATTCTTGATGATATGCATAAGAAGATGCAAGTGAGTGAAAGACGGACTATCCAGCAAGATGAGTTGGTAAAGCAATTACAAGACAAGGTCAATTCCACTGAGAAAATGGTTGTGGATATAGCAATGTTTCAAGCTCAAGCATTGGAAGTGCTAAAGAAACTAGAAATAGCACAACAGAGCCTTTTTGCTAAGATAGGAATCATCCAAAATCATTTTCAGGAAGTAAACCAATCATTGGACAATATTGGTTGCAAAGAAAAAGAGGCTACTGCAGCCCGAATCACTTTTCAAGAGGCGGTCATGTTTTCGGCTAGAGAAGAAATATCTGTAACTCCCAGATTGACTGTTGTAGAACAAGTCAGAGGTGATATAATATTAAAGATATGGGAGGCCAATATAGTTGAAATTAAAAGAACGGCCAAGGAAATCAGAGAAGATTGTGAAGAGGTTTTCCATTTGCTTAGCAAATAATCACTAGGCCTCAGAAAGGATGATGGTTCTGAAATACTAGGACAAATCGATATTGTAAGCCATCAAATTGACATCCAAGAAAACTTAGAGGCAGCTCAAGCTGAAATTTCACATCTAAAGCAGGTTGATATCGCTCAAATAGATAGATGGCTGGTAAAGCCAAATTTACAACTATAATCAACAATTTCTGAAGATAAAAGGATAGAAGACGGGTTGCCACAATTACAAAGAAGTTGTATCTTTTTTAAGCAAAAGATGTGACAGAACCTTCTAGACTAGTAGTACAATTTCTAAGCAGGTGTGTGGAATGTCTTGAGCGAGAAAAAGGGAGTACTTCAAAGAATCAATGAAGTAACATGTTCATATTTGTTTCTATCGGTATGAGAAAGAGATAGAGAAGAACCAAGTGAAACGGTTCCAGTTTTCATTTTGTAACTATCATTACCTAGAAATAACGAGATTTCCAACTGCCTAGGGTTGAGAATCTCTTGTATAAATATATTTTCAAAAGACTAAAAAAAGGGGGGGCTTCTTCTTACCGATTGTAATAGAGAAATCTCTCCTCTTTGAGAATTAATACAAGTGTAGACCAGAGACACCATATTTTGTCAAGTTTGAGTTATGTGTTCTTCTGTTCTTTCATATTCTAGCATCTTTATTCATATGTCTTTAATGAATGCCTGGTCGCAATTTAGTACAACTCCTACTGTGGTTATTTGTTTCATTTAGTTATTTGATTGCTTACAGATTTTCCTCTGTGTTTGTTATTAGCAAATACAAGACCTGTGAGTTAGTTAGATTGCTACATTTTATGCTTCATTAAAGCTTACATCATCTTTTTCTTCTTTTGTAGCAGAGTAAGATTTTTTTTTTATTGATGCCTCGCTATGTTTAATAGCTTTATGTTTTTCTCTCATTACATTCATTATTTTCAAATTTAACTCAGATACGAAAAATGACCTCTGAGTTGTTATACCATTAATTCAATTTTAGGGAACTTTTCTCGTTTAATTGAAATAGAAAAAGAAAATATTAAAAACAACAGATCCTTTGACTGTTTCTTTTCTCCATGACTGTACCTGTTGCAAGGCAGGCCAATATTGAGCCCGGTCTTAAAGATCAGACCAACATTGCTTTAACCTTGTTTAATACCATCTTAGAGACCGTTAATACCTGGGTTGAGATTGAATGCTCATGGGCAGTGATTGAATAAGACATAAGTGACCGCGAATGTTGGGAAGTTAGGCAAAGACAACTTAGGAATCAACCATAGCTTCTTTTTCCTAAAAGTATTGATCTTCTTTTCATATTAAAAACTCTCTTTATTTTATGATGCCTGGCATTATGTTGTGAGCCTTAAGTATAAACTCAGGAACAACAGTTCCCAGGACTTTTGGGAAACCATTCAGTGCCACATTTACAAGTTCTACATCATCCACTTTCTCCCCAATAGTTGCAAGTTTATCTTGTCCCTGAGTGATCCTCATGAAGTAGTTGGTAATATTGTCAGATCTAGACATTTGCACTACTGAGTTTATTTCTTAAGATAATCTTCCTATTCAAGTTATGGCTCTAGAATAAACCTACCAGGGCATCAAAAATCCCCTTGGTCATCTTATTCTTGGATAAGTGAGGAATCAAGTGATCCTTTATTGCATCCAAGATTACACGTTGGACTTTGATCTCCTTCTTCTCATGAGCTACCAAAGCTTGCAGATTTGTTGGTGTAGGAAAAACCTTCTCTATGATCTCCCAAAGGTCATGTTCCTTCAAAAGTAAAGTAACTCTTTATTTCCAAGATAGGAAGTTGGATGCTCCATCCAATCTGTCTTCAACTCTCAAACTTGTTGTTTCCATCCCTTAGATCTGATAATTTTCCTTGGAAATAACATGCTTCTGAAATTGCCCCTATACAGACTTGTATGTGCCTTTCCTCATGGTATCTCATGTATGTACATGATTTCATGCATTTTAGCATGGGTAAACATGCACCTAGTTGACCTAATACATGCATACAACTTCATACAACTACAAAAACAGGTTCTATTGTTGTACAGTTATTTCCTAGAAATTCGTACTCCGATTTATGATTGTTGGTTTATAGATCTGTAAAGATCTCCTTGTAGATCTGATAGATATGCTATAAACCGCTATGGATATGAAATTTGGCTCCCTTTCAAAGTGAATGCTCTAATACCATGTTAACTTTCTAATCCTGACACCTAGGTAAATTGTTTACTAGTGATTTCCTTGTTGTAAATCACACTAGCAACTAACAAAACAAAATACACTTGCTGGAATAATTAACTAAAACAAATAACAAAAGCAATACTAGAAACCAAATCTCATACACAATACACAAACATATTATGCCCTTCAAATCATCTTATTATTAGAATAATATCAAAGCTTACAAGGGCTCCCTTACCAGGAAAATGGCCCATTGAGAAATACAAAAAAATATAGACAACACCTACAACCCTAGCAACTCCTTTGTGGTTGTACGATCTCGTACTTTCACTTCTTAGAACTTGTATGCACATGTCCTCATTGTCACCTGTGTACATACATGATTTCCTGCACTGTAGCCCGTGTACATACGCAACCTAACTGACCTATGAAGTGTGCACCACTATGCTCAGTTGTTGTGACTTTGATATGTCGAATCTTATTGCAGTTTCCCTTGTTCTCTCTTTCCCTAACCTGTACTGATCTCTAGATGAAAGTCCTTCTCCACCTATCCAAGATCTCCTTCAGCAAATTTCCTTCTTTTCTCTCACTCTATAATGACGAGTGAAGTATATCCTCCTTTACCCTAGCCTTGCTTTTATAATGTTGAGTTATGACCTAATCCCGATCTCCAAAGTGATTCACGGTTGAGATTAAATCTCACCTCACTTGAGATCAATGGCTAAGATTTAATTCACTAATGCTAATAACTTTAGCATTTCATTAAATAAAACTTAACTAATTAACAAAAGTTCTTTACTTTAATAATTCATTTAATTAAAGTAAATTACCAAGGTAGAAGGATTTGGACGACTTCCACACATATAGACACTTAGACCTGTGTGGAAGTACTTGTCTAATGTTACAAACATTGACAGATAGTGTATTAGGCCAATTCAAATGATGCAAGAAGGAGGAAGGCCCAATGGGCTATCAGATGACACCATTTGAAGATAGATCTTATACATTGGTAACCACAACATTGGCTCTATCGAAATTGCAATAATCCCAATGAACTTCCTGAGCAATTTTGAAAGGTGTGACCAATGAACTAAGAAAGTGACAAAGTTCCAATGTTCAAAAAAAGCTTGATGAACCATCATGTTTCTAACAACATTGATTTTCATGAAAAGGTATGCAATGTTTCAAAAACAAAATAACATTTACCAAAAAAAATCATGCGAAAAAAATCATGCATAAAGGATAAAAGGGCCCTAAACAATACCATGGTTAAATAAAATGGTGAGCCAGTAAGATTAAGATAGCAGTTGAGTATGCTTATAAACACTTGAAGCACATCAAAAAAATCAAACACCCCTTCAACTAAGCATTATCATGATCGCATAGAAAATAAAAGTTAAATTACAAAACTCATGTAAAGAAGTGGAAAACATATGGATAAAAAAATTCAAGAAAAAAAAGGGGGCCTTGAGTATGAGGACTTGGGATTTGTTAAGCCCTCAACATCTACATGAGGTCACTACAAAAAGAATGATCTTTTGCTGAGGTTTTTGCAAAATCACTTCTCCTTGCTCTGATTTTAGTGGATGTATTTTTAAAAGAGGTAGGTGAGTAGAAGTTTTAGTGAATGGATTTTCATTGGCACACCTAAAAAAGCAAAGTCCAGTATAGTAACATGGACAACATTGTACTTATACAGTGCATTGCACATAAAATTCGAAAATTAGCTTCCTATACTCAAGTTTTGATGTAAAAGGTGACATTTCAAAAAAAAATGCCACCAGGTGCATACAAATGCATGAGTGCTTATTAGCACATACAACGACACTAGTATATCTTGGTACATGGCACAACAAATTAGGATTATAAAAAATAACCTCAAATTTGTAAAAAAAATATTTTTGAAAAAATTAGTTTGTGGTAATTCTATTAAGAAAAAGCCACATTAGTGCAAACAATACAATGTGCACCGCCTTATGGTTAACAATTTTGAAAATTCTTATCTATGCACCATAAACATATAACCACATTAGTGGCAATGTCAATATCTCCTTCTGTTCAATCAAATCAAAAAAAAATTCTATTTTTATCGCCACTCAGATTCTACTGCCAACGACCAGGTCGAGGGCCCACCACGGAGGGGCGCGGTATTTGAAATTTTGGTCCGTATCCCATGAATATGATATCATTGTTGCCTACCACGATGGGCACCGGCCAAATGGATGGGCCATCTCACGTGGCTCTTGGTCCTCCAAATAACACGTTTCATCCATGGACGTTGCTGACTTTTTGTGTCGGTATGTGACGTGGACTACGTGACGAACGTGTGCGATGCCGTCGGTTGGCCGGTAGGAATATGGGAACTTTATAAAGTCAAAGTTAGATTGGACGTTAATATACCTTTGAATAAATAAATGAGTTCATAATATTAGAAAAACAATAATTAACTATCAATAAATTGTATACGTGTCAAATTTTATTGGTTCAACCATTATGATGCACGACTAATGTGATAATGGTTACATTTATTGACCCAATCACCTCCATGTCTAATGTGTTGGTGCAGGCCAATCAAATTAAATGAAATAGATGGACCAATTGCAAATAATTTACCTTTGCCAAAAGCATGAAACTTGACCAGCCACCAGATTTTTTTTTATCCATTTTGTGCTGTCTTCTTGTCGGTAGTATTAATTTATCATCATTTCTCTTACTTTAAAAGTATAGGACCCCAATCTCATTTTCCTCTCAATTCTTAGCAATGGATAACGGTATTCATTATTAATATTACTAGCAGAGCTGCTAACTCGTGGTTCTCGGTTGAGAACGTTGAAAGGTATCCGTTGAGAACGTTAAAAGATATCCACGCTTGAAAATTAAACGTTCCATGTTCATGTAATAGGTGGGTTGGTCAGCCATCTAATATGAAACAAGTAGACCGCTGAGACACGAGGAAGTTAAAGTAGTGCCCGTTAATAATCTAAACATGGCAATTATATGGTGGTACAGTACTTTCTTAATATGATTAGGTAAATGTTAAAAAGTAAACAGGTTAACGGATGCATTCAAAAATACAAGGAAGTTATGAACAGTAAATCACATTCAATGATTTGGGAGGACAATTAAGAATATGCCAGCATCTTCAATTGTTAGCCATCATATTAGAATTTTAGATTAAAAGGTTATTAATCGTGCCCATTACCAATAGGTATATGCCTTTCAACGTAATTATTATTATTTTTAGTAAGATGGAAGTAAAAAAAAATCATAAATTTGTGTTAATGAGATGGAAAACATATATATATACTTTTTTGAGTTTAAAAGGTAACAATTAATATAGATTTGTGTTGGTTAATTTTTTTATTATAAAAATTTAATTTCTTTAATGAGTATGGTAGATTTGTTTTTATTTTTTAATTATGAATATCAATTTATTTTTTTTAATTTTGATAAAAAAAAATAAAAATTGATTGTTATATTATGCTATACATTTTAATTTCACATTAAGTTGTAGAGTGCATTTTTCTTCTCTTATACCATCATATATATAAATTGAGTCTTATTCCATTTTGTCTTTAATTAGTAAAATTGTCATTTAAAATGTGTTTGTACTTAGCAATAGATAATTTGGATGTAATGTATGAGCCCAATGAAATAAGTTATAATAGATAATTTGGATGTAATGTATGAGCCCAATGAAATATGTTACAAGAAGTGTGTCATATGTGATATATGTGATACATACGTGGGTCTAAGTGGGTCAAGGTACTTTTAAGTTAAGTAGGTTAGAGTTGATGATAACCAGAATACGTGTGTGTGTGTGTGAGGAGGGTTAATGAGTAGAGGTGAGTGGCAACGAGTAGACGTGAGTGACAATAAACAAAAGTGGGATTTAGATTTTACTGAAAGAATTGATGGATATACAGGTTGGTGTCACTTATCTAGAGTAGCAATCTTCCAACTTTATCTCTAACGGTAAGAAGAGATGTCTGCTAGAGTAGAATGATTCTCAAAGGTCATCACTCCCTTTGAAATAGATCTTGGAAGGAGTTTTTGTTGCTCGAATATTATAGAGCTTTAATTAATTATTTCAATGGTAAAATCTTGCACTCTAGGTGATGACCTTGTGGGCGGGAAAAGCTTGGTTACATGCAAAAAAAAGGTAAGGTTCATATCTCCTCACTACAAGGAGGTTTTTCCTCTTCTATGCTTGAAATCCCCGGTGATAAGGATGCGGTTCTCAAGGTAGACTAGTGGATGTTTGAATATTCTAGGTTGTTTCTTATCCCTTGGACCAAGCAATTCAACTTGAGGTTAGCTAGAAGGAATAATCTCTATTTGTGCCTTAGGCTCCCAGGCTTACCATTGTAATATTGGACGCAATAAGTTCTTTCAGCTATACAAAATAGATCATAGGGATCCTTCTAGCACCTTGTAGTTGAATCCATATCTTTGAAGTTTGAGGTGGTCCCATGATTTTGGTGTTAATGGACATTAACGTTGATCTTATGGATAAGATCACTTTAGGTTTGTGGTGAGCATAGGAGGGTGTTAACTCTAGACTATGAGAATGTACTTTTCAAATACCATTTTTGTCACCAAACAAGACACATCCTCAAAGACTGCACTCTCAAGTAGATGCCATACAAAATAAGAAAGAAAATGAAAAAGGAAGCATGTTTTGGAAGCTACTTATGCCAGTTCAAGAAATGACCATTTAGGAATATAGATTCAACAAATGTGCATGCATTGAAAATGAATCAACCAATTAGTCGACCTAGTTGGGACCGCTTAGTCAATATTAATCAACCAATCAATAAATATTTAGTGAGTTGGTCAACTTCTTAACTTGCATTAAATCAATATGCTAATTGATATCTAAAAGTTGGGTTTATCACACACTCTAACATTCCCTTTTAAATGCAACTTAGAGGATTAGGATGCAGCATTATCTTAGCACCCCCCCCAATAACCGTGTCCTAAAGCCTAACCAAAAACAAAAAAATTAACAAATTTATCCTTTGTCAATGGTTTAATAAAGATATCAACATTCTAATGATATGTTATGCAATAGACAAGAGATACCACATTATCTTGCACCAACTATTTAAGATAGTGTGCATGATGCTCAACATGCTTTGTCTTTCTATGTGCAACATGGGTTACGATCTATTTGAATTTCACTTTGATTATCACAATACATTGTTGTCAACTCCATGCAAGGAAGTCCAAGCTCACCCATTAGGTTGTGAATCCAAACTATCTCTGTGGTTGCATTCACTACTCTCCAATATTCAACTTCAATGATGGATAATGAAACAACTTGTTGCTTTCTGCACTACCAAACAATTTGACCTAATCCAAGATGAAATACATAGCTAGTAGTTGACTTCCAATTATTCACATCACCAATGCAATCAAACTTTATATATCCCACCAACTAATTCTAAATTTGTTGAAATACTTGATGTCAAGCTAATACATACCTTTGACATGATGTACAATCTACTTTGATA
>JZKD02S1205535.1:0-12033 GCA_000966675.3 Picea glauca
TCTTGAAGGGAAATGCTCTCTTCTCTATCTTCCCACAACTCTTGTACCATATCTCTCATGGTTACAAACTCCTTCAACATCTCTTTGTCAAAGAACTTGGATAATGAATATGTATAAGAACTATCAATGTTTTAAGCTTCCTCCATCCTTGCAAGATATCAAACTTCAACACAAAACTTGCACAATAATTCCAACAGCTAAATCTTTAGCTATCAATGACAATCACATGAGAAAAAACTATGCTCTGCTACCACCTGATCTGAAAATAGGAGCTGACTTGTTTTGCTATGCAAGCACCCTCTACTCCATCAAAATAAACTTTTCAGGACCTTGCTCAATGTCTTAGTTATGCAAGAGGTTTTATGTGTCAAGTTCATGCTTCTTTTAAATGTTTATGTGTGAGGTCTTTGTAAGGTTTAATATGTATTTTAAATAAATACACAACAAACATAACTTGCAGCAAATAAACCAGCAAACTCACAACAAAAACAAGATGATAAAGGAGTTCACCCCCAACTGGGCTACATCTCCTTGAGCCTCCATCAATGGACTAGGCTCTCTAGGATTAATTTGTCAAATATTCTTTTACAAGATGTTGCTCAACTCCAATGGATTTATTGATTGTACCATTGGGTTTATAATACATAAAAAACCCAAAAATGACTAATAGAACTCTGAAAACGGATCATGGTTCATCCGAGCATGACCTCTTCTACATGTGGCCTTGAGCTTCCCTGAGCTTCCTTGTGGCACAAACACCTGTAAAAGTCCTCAAATTCCTTATAAACCTATCCCAATGTGTTTATATCATAACAATTATCCAAAAATGACTATTCAGTCACAGAATACAGACTTGGGCTCATCTGAGCATGGCCTTCATCAATGGGGGCTTCAAGCTCTCTAGAGCTCCCTGAAACTTCAATGGTGTAAAAACTGAAAAATAAGTCTTCAAATTCCTTTGAAAACAGTTCCAATGGATTCAAAACATCCAAAAATCCCTAGCTAGGATTTTTCGGCACCTCATTTGGCCAAAAAATGAAGAAGTTAGGCCTCCCGCCATTTTCCTCCTTCAAGCTTGATGTCTCTGGTTCACCAAAACGCACCTCGGTGTGTCCAACCTAGACTCTGCGCATTTTTCCGTGCTTAAACCTAGCACCACGCACATACACTCAATATGCATGAAACTGTAGAACAATTAGGGAACTAATCCCCCTAACCTCGGAGGTGTTGGGCGCATGGGGCCATGTGGCCACGTCTCCCACACACAAAAGGGGGCTCATTCCACGGGTGCATACAAATGTGACAAGTGGCGGCGCATAAAACTTAACCTTTTAAAAAAAAAACCATGCACAAACCTCCGTGTGGAAAAGGGTCACATGGTAGGCGCATTGAAACCGGGGGCTGGGGCTAAGCCCCAGCCCGGACGCGCCCCAATTGCAATATTAAACAAATTTAAATATGTTTGTTTACATATATATAACAAGCAACAAAGGGTGGTGCGCCGGTTGGGTAGCCTTTTCCAAAGCATTTTCCAATGGGGAGGTCCGGGGTTCCATTCCCACGGACTCCATAAATTTTTAACACAACAAACCTTTACCATAGTGCCACGTGGCACCACTCCATTTGCCAATTAAATGCCATGTGTCAAAAATCTATTCGCCCACATCTATCAAATCAAAACTTGCCACGTCAGCATATGCTATTTCATCATTGACACATCATCTGCCACGTGTGAGTCGTACACCTGCCACGTCATCATGTACGGACTGTACAGTCAGTATCTTTTTTTTTCCCTGTTTGGCAAATCGAACAGATCACGATATCTCACTCATCCAATGTTTGTTTGACCTCGTTCAAAGTGTGTTGGGTTCGTAACGACGATGGATATACACCTGTTTGTTTTGAGGCGATTCCGAACACTTTCATTTTTGGGCTAAATTTTGACCCCTAGTCCAGATTCTGATCATCCCATAAAAGAAAGCCTGCTTGGGAAAGAGAGCTTATTCAAGATGGAGAGAAGTATGGTGTTCCAGAAGGAACCACAAGACAGGTGAACAGACCAAAGCCATTCTCCAGTTACATGGCTTTGATGTGCAATCTACTTGATGAAGAACCGAGATGCTTTGAAGAGGCCATTCAAAAGAAGGAATGGGCAGATGCCATGACAGAGGAATACCAATCCATAATAAAGAATGATGTATGGGAAATAGTTCCCAAACCAAAAAGTAAGGATGTGGTGTCATCAAAATGGCTCTTCAAAATAAAACATGTTGTTGATGGAAGTATTGAGAAATATAAAGCATTGACTATGAAGAGACATTCGCTCTTGTGGCCAGATACACTTCGATCAGAACCATTATAGCTTTTGTAGCCAAGATGAAATGGAATTTGCACCAAATGGACATGAAGACAGCTTTCTTGAATGGTGTTATCGAAGAGGAAGCGTATATAGAGAAACCCCAAGGATTTGAGGTTGAAGACAGGAAGTCTCATGTCTGTCGATTGAAGAAAGCCTTATACGGATTGAAGAAAGCTCCCAGATCTTGGTATGGCCGTATAGACAGTTTCTTGACGAGCTTAGTCTTTACCAAGAGTAAAGCAGTCTCAAATATCTACTTCAAAATTATGGATAATGAATCAGTAATCTTACTACTATATGTGGATGACTTATTCTTAACTGGAGAAGAAAATCTCATCGTTGAATGTAAACGGAGACTTGCCTCAGAATTCGAAATGAAATACCTTGGCCCAATGCATTAATTCTTAGGTCTTGAGGTATGGTAGAGTGCAGAAAGGATCTTCATTAATCAAGGGAAGTACACAGTCGAAATCTTAAAGAGATTCAACATGCTAGAATGCAAGTCCATGAATACACCCATGGAAGCGAAGTTGAAGTTGTTGGTCGATACTTCGTCAGACCTGATAGATGCCACACTATATAGACAGATTATTGGATCACTGATGTACCTGACGAATACCAGACCAGACATTTGTTTTGCAGTGAACACCTTGAGTCAGTTTCTGGTAGAGCCCAGACGTGTTCACCTAGTGGCTGCAAAACATGTGATGAGGTACCTTAAAGGTACAATGGATTATGGACTCAACTATGATGGAGATCATGACTTCACATTGAGTGGATATACTAATATAGATTGGGCAGGAAGCGTTGCAGACAAAAAAATCACTTCCGGATGTTGTTTCAGTTTGGGATCAGCCATGATCTCGTGGCAGAGTAGGAAGAAATCCATTATTTCTCTCAACACAGTGGAAGCAGAGTACATTGTCGCATGTTCTACTAGCTGCGAAGCTATATGGCTTCGAAATTTGTTGACTGGCCTATTTGACTTGGAGATGAGAGCAACCGTGATTCTATGTGACAACCAGAGATGCATAAAGATGACAGAGAATCCTATATTCCACGACATGTCAAAGCACATATAAATTCGTTATCATTTCATCCGCGACATGGTATAGAGAGGAGCCTTGAAGCTCCAGTACATTAGCATGGATGAATAGGTTGCTAACATGTTGACCAAACCTCTATCTCGTGTAAAGTTTGAACACTTTCGAGATAAGCTTGGTATAGTCCGAAAGGACCCTCCCTGAAAGGGAGAGTATATATATTCCTTGATTCTGACCTCACTGTTAGACATAAAACAAGATGAGTCATTGCTTCTGACCTCACTGTTAGACGTAAAGCATGACGTTGTGTGTTCCTTGCTTATGACCTCATTGTTAGACGTAAAGCATGACGTTGTGTGTTCCTTGCTTCTGACCTCACTATTAGACATAAAGCAAGATGAGTCATTGCTTCTGACCTCGCTGTTAGACTAAAGCATGACGTTGTGTGTTCCTTGCTTCTGACCTCGTTGTTAGACGTAAAGAAAGATGAGTAATTGCTTCTGACCTCGTTGTTAGACGTAAAGAAAGATGAGTAATTGCTTCTGACCTCGTTGTTAGACGTAAAGCATGACATTATGTGTTCCTTGCTTCTAACCTCGTTGTTAGACGTAAAGCAAGATGAGTCATTGCTTCTGACCTCGTTGTTAGACATAAAGCATGACGTTGTGTGATTCCTTGCTTCTGACCTAGTTGTTAGACGTAAAGCAAGATGATTCCTTGCTTCTAACCTTGTTGTTAGACGTAAAGCAAGATGATGATGATTCCTCACTTCTGACCTCATTGTTAGACATAAAGCGAGATGATGTGTGATTCCTTTCTTCTGACCTAGTTGTTAGACGTAAAGCAAGATGATTCCTCGCTTCTGACCTCATTGTTAGACGTAAAGTGAGATGTTGATGTGTTCCTTGCTTTTGACCAAGTTGTTAGATGTAAAGCAAGATGATTCCTTGCTTCTGACCTTGTTGTTAGACGTAAAGCAAGATGTGACTGAAACTGAGCTACCAGCTTATCAGTTGTGACATTGAGCCAATGTAGTACTGTGATGTGCTAGCCTAGTGCTGTGATGAGGTATCATTTTATTGATACATATTGATGCAGATGATGATGGCATTCTTTCGAGAATGATGATGTTCCCAATGAAGAAAAATTCTGATGACTCGTAAATGTGCTAGCCAATGTTTCAAGATGATATTGATGATACTGTCCTCCTGATGCCACTGATGATGCAGACCTCTCTCGCCTAATGTTGTTGAAGAAGACCCTTCTTGTTAAGGGGGAGTGTTGAAATAATGTAACTGCAAAGAGTATTCTTATTATTATTGTTAGTTTATTCATTGGATTAATCCCCATTGTGGATTAATCATGTCGGTAATTGTATTAGGACCAAATCCCCTTTTGTTGATTGGTCATCGGACAATTGTAATAGGTAGAATAAGAAGTCAGCCCCAGTAGTTATTATTGAGACCCATAATTGAATTAAAGGTGGGTTTACTCACCCAGAGTGAGAGGTCGGCCCTACCAATAAATCCCCCTCACACGTGCCAGTCTTGTATATATAGAGAGGCTAGCGCCTCACTTCTACACACACAAAAACTTGCTCATTCTTGAGAAGCAAGCTGCAACTTACCAGTGAGAGAGAAGAAGACGAGTGGTGCATCTTTTGGAGAGGACTATCTGTATTGGTTTGAGTTATCTCTTGAACATTGTATTGGCAATTTATGATAAGGAAATTTTTGTTGGGTTTTCATCCCCTAGAGGGTTTCCCAGGATAAATGGTGTGTCTCTTGTGAATGTGTATTTCTCAGTGATCTTGTTCTTATGATGCTCTTATCTATTGAAATGCAAAGAACTATAATAATGGCATAAACATTAACATTTTGTACTTTCTTGAAGCATAATAATAAGATATCTCTCTCTCATTGGGTTTCCCCACATTGGGGTTTTCCCTGGCATTTGCCTAAATTTTTTAGTGTTATTGGGTTGTTGTCCACTATGTTTTTCTGCTGCATATTTTCCTTCGTAAAATGTATTTCTGCTTATGGAAATTTATGAATGTGGGTTTTCATTTATGAAGTTTATGAAGACAGTTATCTCTAGGTTGCTAATTGTTTGACAGAATTTTAGTTTGTTGATTTTAGTCATTAAAAATCTACATGGTATCAGAGCTTGTGCTCTGAAGTTCAATGGGCAGCATTTGGCACTTGGAACAGCAAGTGATTTTTTGTTGTATTTTCTTGAAGAAGGTAGAAAAGGTTCTTTGTCAGGTGGACAAAGATGACTTCCATCATCAGGTTTGAAGATAGATTGGAGGGGATCTCCAACTACCTGCAGTGGAAGGTTAGAATCAGTAGTGTTCTCAAGGAGAACAAATTGTGGTTGTTTGCGAACACCATTGTGCCTGTACCTGCCTCATATCTCATGGCTCTTGATGTTCATGAGGTGAGGGAAGCCAAGACTCAGAGAATCATCTTGGACGGGGTGAGAGACCACCTTATTCCACATTTTGCTGAGAAGAAGATAGCCAATGAAATGTGGGTTGCACTGAAAGGCTTGTATGAGGCTAAGAACGAGAACCAGAAAATGGCTCTCTGGGACAAGCTCCATGGAGCTAGGATGGTCAAAGGAGAGAGTGTGGCCACCTACCTCACCCAGGTTGCATAGGTGAAGGACAAGTTGGAAGCTATTGGAGAAGTCACTCCTAAATCAGAGTTGTTGTGGATGGCCCTCAAAGGCTTCACCAAGGAGTGGGAAGTTTTCGTCAAGTGCATGGTGCGGAGAGAGAAGCTCCTTGACTGGAGTAGATTATGGGATCATTTTACGCAGGAGGAGATACAAGAGGGGTATCCAGAAAAGGCATTGGATGGTGCAGATGACAAGAACGTTGCTCTTGTGGTAAAGGGAAATAAGAAGGACATGAGCAAGGTGAAATTCTTTGCATGTCACAAGACTAGCCACTATGTTAGTCAATGTCTGAACAAGAAGAAGAAGAAACTGGAACCAAAGGTGTCAGCTTCAGCAAAAGTTGCAGAGTTTACTCAGAGATTTGAGAAGGAGTTCTCTCTCATGGTTGGTCTCGTGGGTAGTGGATGCCTAGTGTTCGAGGACATTGAGTCTTGGTTTGTGGACTGTGGTGCTTCTCAGCACATGACCGGGTTGAGGTCAGTTTTCTTTGATCTTACAGAGATAGACTCAGACTGTAGCGTGAATTGTGGAGCTGGCCCACAACATGCAGTAAAGGGGGTTGGAAGGATGAGATTCCAACTAGAGTCAGGAGTTCTTATAGAGGTTGGCGAGGTGTTATATGTTCCAGAGTTGACAGTTAATTTTCTCTCAGTGTCAGCTTTGGATGAGAGTGGATTTGGAATTGTTTTCAACAATGGACATGTGTTTTTGTATCCTGTGGGAGCAACTGGACACATCAGTAATGCTTGGTGTCAAGTATGAGGTCTTGTACAGGTTGTTAGGTAGACCTATGTTGGGATCCAGTGGATTTCTAGACTCAGATTCTGTTTCGGAGAGTTGACAGGTAGCACGGGAGAGAGAGTTGATACATGGCACTTAGTCTTCTTCTGGGACTCTCAAGGGACTCAGAAGGCATGAGTCGACACGGTTGGATGCTTAGGAGAGTGTGTAGTCTCTTAGGAGCATGTCTTCAGTTCGTGGTACAGCAGAGGTAGCAGCAGAGGCTTCCAGTGCAGTGGGAGTATTGGCTTCGTGTTCAGAGGGAGCAGAGACTTATGGTACAAAGGGAGAAACTATGGCAACTAATGAGATGGAGACAGATTCTGGTGGTGATACCAGAAGTACCTCCCTCGCTAAGAGGGAGTGTTAGTTTTTATCTCGGGAGGTACTCCGCATGTTTTGTCTTGTATGCGGATGTTACCTTAATATTTACACTACTAGGCACTTAACTTTGTAATAGTTTTTATAAAGTTAATTTAAATGGTTCTTTTATTAAAGTGACCTTTTGATAAAGTGTACCTTCTATTTTTTAAGTGACTTTATTTTCATAAATCACTTATGTAATAAAGTGAAAACACTTTAATATTTCAAGTGATTAATTTCGGAGGGAATGGATCACGACCCTTGATCTTGAAAAAGGAAAGATCTAATCTTGGCCTTTGGATCTAGGGTTGGGAAGGTGAAAAGACACTTTGGGGGGGGGGAATGTCATTTTTAGATTATAAAAGAATGCATTGGGTAGTGTGCAAGACATATCGATTGTTGAGAGGACATCGGGAGGAGAGTTAGAGAGATTTTTTGAGCATGCTTGAGAGAGGAAAGTGAGTAGCAAAGAGAGCATATTTTCCAAGGAAGGAGGGCATGAATCCCGAGAAAACATTTATGTGAGTTTTGGGCCGAAAAAAGTTTTCTGCTGTGGGAGATCGTACGATATGGATCCATATAGTTCATACGGATTTGGCACAAAAATCGAAGCATCTTTAGGCACGGATTTCAGGGCAGATTTCAGTTTTATGTTCACTATTTATGGGTCGTGCGGAACAGTTCGTACAACTAACTATGGGCATGGAAAACAAGGTACGGAGGTGGTCGTACAGCAGTACAGTTTTGGCACAGAAAACAAGGCAAATTTATGTGGGACAGATTTGGTGATGTGAGGTATTTTCCTTGGCTGGAAATGTGGTTTTGTTGTTGTTTTGTACTTTCCTGAAGCATAATAATAAGATCTCTCTCTCTCTCTCATTGGGTTTCCCCACATTGGGGTTTTCCCTGGCATTTGCCTAAATTTCTGAGTGTTATTGGGTTGTTGTCCACTGTGTTTTTTCAATGCATATTTTGCTTAGCAATGTGTATTTCTACTTATGGAAATTTTTGAATGTGGGTTTCATTTATGAAGTTTATGAAGACAATTATCTCTAGGTTGCTAAGTGTTTGACAGAATTTCAGTTTGTTGATTTTAGTCATTAAAAATCTACATGGTATTAGAGCTTGTGCTCTGAAGTTCAGTGGGCGGCATTTGGCACTTGGAACAGCAAGTGATTTGTTGTTGTATTTGCTTGAAGAAGGCAAAAAAGGTTCTTTGTCAGGTGGACAAAGATGAATTCCAGCATCAGGTTTGAAGATAGATTCGAGGGGATCTCCAACTATCTACAGTGGAAAGTTAGAATCAGCAGTGTTCTCAAGGAGAACAAATTGTGTTCGTTTGCGAACACCATTGTGATTGTACCTGCTTCAGATCTCATGGCTCTTGGTGTTCATGAGGTGAGGGAAGCCAAGACTCAAAGAATCATCTTGGACGGGGTGAGAGACCACCTTATTCCACATTTGGCTGAGAAGAAGACAGCCAATGAAATGTGGGTTGCACTAAAAGGCTTGTATGAGGCTAAGAACGAGAACCAAAAAATGGATCTTCGGGACAAGCTCCATGGAGCTAGGATGGTCAAAGGAGAGAGTGTGGCCACCTACCTCACCCGGGTTGCATAGGTGAAGGACAAGTTGGAAGTTGTTAGAGAAGTCATTCCTGACTCAAAGTTGGTGCAGATAGCCCTCAAAGGCTTCACCAAGGAGTGGGAAGTTTTCGTCAAGTGCGTGGTGGGGAGAGAGAAGCTCCCTAACAGGAGAAAATTATGGGATGATTTTACACAAGAGGAGATCCGGGAGGGGTCTCAGGAAAAGGCATTGGATGGTGCAGACAAAAAGAACATTGTTCTTGTGGTAAAGGGAAATAAGAAGGACATGAGCAAGGTGAAATTCTTTGCATGTCACAAGACTGGCCACTATGTTAGTCTATGTCCGAACAAGAAGAAGAAGAAACCGAAACTAGAGGTGTCAACTTCAGCAGAAGTTGCAGAGTTTACTCAGAGATTTGAGAAGGAGTTCTCTCTCATGGTTGGTCCCGTGGGCAGTGGATGCCTAATGTTCGAGGACATTGAGTCTTGGTTTGTGGACTGTGGTGCATCTCGGCAAAATACCGGGTTGAAGTCAGTTTTCCTAGATCTTACAGAGATAGACTTGGACTATAGCGTGAATTGTGGAGCCGGCCCACAACATGCAGTAAAGGGGGTTGAAAGAATGAGATTCCAACTAGAGTCAGGAGGTCTTCTAGAGGTTGGCGAGGTGTTATATGTTCCAGAGTTGACAGTTAATTTTATCTCAGTGTCAGCTTTGGATGAGAGTGGATTTGGAGTTGTTTTCAACAATGGACATGTGGTTTTGTATCCTGTGGGAGCAACTGTTGACACATCAGTAATGCTTGGTGTCAAGTATGAGGGCTTGTACAGGTTTTTGGGTAGACCTGTGTTGGGGTCCAGTGGATTTCTAGACTCAGATTTTGTTTCATAGAGTTGGAAGGTAGCACGGGAGAGAGAGTTGATACATGGCACTCAGTCTTCTTCTGGGACTCTCAAGGGACTCAATAGGCATGAGTCAACACAGTTGGATGCTTAGGAGAGTGTGCAATCTCATAGGAGCATGTCTTCAATTTGTGGTACACCAGAGGCTTCCAATGCAGTGGGAGTATTGGCTTCGTGTTCAGAGGGAGCAGAGACTTCTGGTACAGAGGGAGCAGCTATGGCAGTTGATGAGATGAAGACAGATTTTGGTGGTGATACCAGAAGTACCTCCCTCGCTAAGAGGGAGTGTTAGTTTTTAGCTCGGGAGGTACTCCGCATGTTTTGTCTTGTATGCGGATGTTACCTTGATATTTACACTACCAGGCACTTAACTTTGTAATAGTTTTTATAATGTTGTTTTAAGTGGTTCTTTTATTAAAGTGACCTTTTGATAAAGTGTACCTTTTATTTTTAAAGTGACTTTATTTTTATAAAGCACTTATGTAATAAAGTGAAATCACTTTAATATTTCAAGTGATTCATTTTGGAGGGAATGGATCATGACCCTTGATCTTGAAAAAGGCAAGATCTAATCTTGGCCTTTGGATTTAAGGTTGGGAAGGTGAAAAGACACTTTGGGGGGGGGAATGTCATTTTCAAATTATAAAAGAATGCATTGGGTAGTGTGCAAGACATGTCGAATGTTGAGAAGACATCGGTATGAGAGTTAGAGAGACTTTCTAAGCTTTCTTGAGAGAGGAAAGTGAGTAGCAAAGCGAGCAAGTTTTCCAAGGAAGGAGGGCACGAATCTCGAGAAAAAATTTCTATGATTTTTGGGCCAAAAAAAAAATTCTGCTATGGGAGACCGTACTGTATTGATTCGTACAGTCTGTACGGATTTGGCACAGAAATCGAGGTAGCTTCGGACACAAATTTTGAGGCGGATTTCAGTTTTGTGTTCACTATTTATGGGTTGTACAAAACAGTCCGTACAGCTGACTATGGGCACGAAAAACGAGATACGGAGGTGGTCGTACAGCAGTACGATTTTGGAACAGAAAACGAGGCAAATTTCTATGGGACTAATTTTGTGTTGTGAGGTATTTTCCTTAGCTGGAAATGTGGTTTTGTTGTTGTTTTGTACTTTCCTGAAGCATAATAATAAGATCTCTCTCTCTCGTTGGGTTTCCCCACATTGGGGTTTTCACTAGCATTTGCCTAAATTTCTGAGTGTTATTGGGTTGTTGTCCACTGTGTTTTTCTGCTGCATATTTTTCTTAGCAATGTGTATTTATGCTTATGGAAATTTATGAATGTGGGTTTGCATTTATGAAGTTTATGAAGACAGTTACCTCTAGGTTGCTAAGTGTTTGACAGAATTTCAGTTTGTTGATTTTAGTCATTAAAAACCTGCACTTGGTTCTAGGGATCTAGGGAAGAGAAGGGCTCTTTATGAACCCATTGTTTCCCAAATTCAACCCATCCACTATGGTTGTTTCAAAAATGTTAGTGAGGGTTCACCTTCCTGATCTACAACTTCATTTTTGGCATCCTTCAATCTTAAAAAGTATTGGAAATTCTCTAAGTGGATATTTAAAGACAGATAATGAGTATGCCAAGTTGTGTCTATTCACTTATGTTAAGAGTCTATGTGGAGACTAACCTTGGTAATGGATTTCCAAATATAATGATTTTAAAACAAGCTAAAATGAATTGGACATAGATATTGGATTAATTTTGTATTCAGGATCTATCATCAATTTGAGCACCTTCAAGCCTCATGTCCCCAATCAAGCGCTCATTCAAAAAGGAAAACAAGCTCATCCTCCCAACTCCAAAAGTTCGCAACGATATGAGCCCCTGGATTTAAATGATGATGATGAACCTAAATCAAAAGTTTTCTCCACAATAGAGGTAGAGAAGGGTACAAATGGTGATTCAAAAAATGGAGTGTTGATTTACAAATGCTCACAAAGATACAAGAAGTAATGCATTAATTGATTCCTTCCTCGGGGGAGATAGCTGCAAAAGAATTTCCATTCGGAGGAATGAAAAGAACTCATGAATTCAAATCTTTTGATTATGATAAGGAGTAAGGCATGATCCAGAGTGTTGATTTACAATTATCTCTCGAGAATCCTCCTTGAGAGGGATGGACAGAAGTCAAAAAAAAAAAAGGAAAAAGGCTAGATTGAGGAAAATGTTTCTAGTTAGTATGACTCCACTTTTTGGATGTATTTTCTATAAGTACATTTTTATAATGACTGTATTCCTTTTTTTTCTTTTTTCTTTTTTTGGAAAGTGAAATGCTTAAGTGCATATAAAAAACTTTTTTCTT
>JZKD02S1205546.1:0-17849 GCA_000966675.3 Picea glauca
CTCCAAGCCAAAATTTGTTCTTATCCATCCTCCAGCTTGTCTTTTAGCCTAGTGCTCCCTTGTGTGGATGTTTTCATTGCGGATCGGTTTTTCGTTTGGGCACCCATCTTGCGGATGCGACTTGTGTTGCGTTTCGGCGCAAATCTTGCGGACGTGCCTCTCGTTGCGTTGGGACGCCCAACTTGTTGATGTGTGTTGAGTTTGGGTTGCGGACATGCGTTGGGGCGCCCAACTTGCAGACGTGCCTTACGTTGCGTTGGGGCGCCCAACTTGCGAACGTGCCTTGTGTTGCGTTTGGGCGCCCATCTTGCTGACGTGCCCTGCGTTGCATTGGGGCGCCCAACCTTGGTGAGGCCGTATTAAAAAGTCTACCTCGAAGCCAAAATTTGTTATTATCCATCCTCCAGCTTGTCTTTTAGCCTAGTGCTCCCTTGTGTGGACGTTTTCGTTGCGGATGAGTTTTGCGTTTTGGCGACCAACTTGCGGACGTGCCTTGCATTGCGTTGGGGCACCCAACTTGCGGATGTGCGGACGTGCCTTGCATTGCGGACGTGCGTTGAGGCACCCAACTTGCGGACATGCCTTGCGTTGCGTTGGGGCACCCAACTTGCGGACGTGCTTTGTGTTGCATTTGGACGCCCAACTTGCGGACGCGCCTTGCGTTGTGTTGGGGCACCCATCCTTGGTGAGGCCGTATTAAAAAGTCTACCTCCAAGCCAAAATTTGTTCTTATCCATCCTCCAGCTCGTCTTTTATCCTAGTGCTCCCTTGTGTGGACGTTTTCGTTACGTATCGGTTTTTCGTTTGGGCACCCATCTTACGGATGCTTCTTGTGTTGTGTTTGGGCGCCCATCTTGCGGACGCGCCTTGCGTTGTGTTTGGGCGCCCATCTTGCGGACGAGCCTCTCCTTGCATTGGGGCGCCCAACCTTGGTGAGGTAGTATTAAAAAGTCTACCTCCAAGCCAAAATTTGTTCTTATCCATCCTCCAGCTCGTATTTTTTCCTAGTGCTCCCTTGTGTGGATGTTTTCGTTGTGGATGAGTTTTTCGTTTGGGCGCCCATCTTGCGAACTCGCCTTGCATTGCGTTTGGGCGCCCAATTTGCGGACGTGCTTTGAGTTGCATTGGGGCGCCCAAGTTGCGGACGTGCGGATGTGCCTTGCGTTGTGGACATGCCTTGTGTTGCGTTGGGGCGCCCAACTTGCGGACGTGCCCTGCGTTGCGTTGGGGTGCCCAACCTTGGTGAGGCCATATTAAAAAGTCTACCTCCAAGCCAAAATTTGTTCTTATCCATCTTCCAGCTCGTATTTTAGCCTAGTGCTCCCTTGTGTGGACGTTTTCGTTGCGGATCAGTTTTTCGTGTGGGCGCCCATCTTGCGGACGTGCCTTGCGTTGCATTTGGGCACCCGTCTTGCGGACGCGCCTTTCGTTGTGTTGGGGCACCCAACCTTGGTGAGGCCGTATTAAAAAGTCTACCTCCAAGCCAAAATTTGTTCGTATCCATCCTCCAGCTCGTCTTTTTGCGTAGTACTCCCTTGTGTCAACGTTTTCGTTGCGGATGAGTTTTTTGTTTGGGCGCCCATCTTGTGAACTTGCCTTGCGTTGTGTTTGGGCGCCCAACTTGCAGGCGTGCTTTGCGTTGCGTTGGGGCGCCCAACTTACGGACGTGCCTTGCGTTTACGTTGCGGACNAGTTCCAGAGTTCACCAATACCTTCCATACCTTGCGCACCAAGCTCTGCTTTATACAACCAGAGAGGCACAAAATCATTGAATGTAGGTACTTTTCTAAGCCTGTTCGCTGCTGCTAGTCATCATGGGGATCTCTGGGTCAATCCCGCGCTCAGTTCAAATAAATATACAATAACAGATTTCTAGAAAATGCTCCACAAGGCTTTCGAAGACGGAAATAAAAAATCGATCTTCCAATATTCATTACTTAAAACGCTGAGGCCGAAGCTCGTCCTAATTGCCGGAAAGGGATCGAGAGTTTTCCTGAACAGAGATAAATCGTTAAGGTAGCTGAGAAATTAGGTCTTAGAGTCATGATTCTGTCGCCAAATGTGAACACCCAATTGAAATACATGTAAAGAATTATCAATTCCCGCGATGTGTTCATGGGAATCCTTGGCGCAACATTGACACATTTTCTGTTTCTTCAGCCAGGGGGCGTTTTGTACAGGTGGTACCTCTCATAATAGAGTAGGCTTCTCGGATTTTCTTCAGAGGTCCGGCCACGAATATGGATACGTTCGAATACCTTGAATACCAAATCTTGCCTCAGGAAGGTTCGTTGTACGATGAGTATCCCAAGGATCATCCGTATCTAAGGGATCCAAAGTCAGTGAATCGTAAAGGGTGGAACGTGATGAAGAAGGTGTACATGGACATACAGAAGGAACGTCATATCTACGAGCTCTGATATTTACCACCAGCTGTCATTGGATTCTCTTGCACAATGAAATGAATGTAACTGTAAACTGGATGACACCCGGCGTTGAAAGAAAAATCAAACGCTTGGATTACATGCATAAATCCCTGTCCATCAGTCAAATGATAAATAACGGTTCAACTAAGCGTCAGGCAGCCGCAGAGTCTAGAAGACAAATCGTTTCACATTTCTTGGAACTCAAAGAAATTTATTTGATATTTTTCTTTTAAAAGACTGGAAGATGTAACAACAAAAGAGGGGGGGGGCACATGAGCACAACACTAGGGAAACCTCTTCTGAAGAGGGTTTCATTGTAATGTCTGAGTTTTTGTAACCCATTAATGGAGTAATAAAGAAGATATGTGACTTGTGACTGTGAGATTCATCACGGTCGATTTCTTTCAGCATGTTTTTCTTCTCTTTTAGCCATGTTAAAACTATTTGGACTTCATTTATGTGTTCCTTACTCGCAGTTGAAATTGTATTTACCATATCTTTATGTCTTCCTTAATCCATCACGACTGCATTACATTTTGTTTCCTTCTAACCGATGAGGCTTCGTTATACTTTAGTACGACCACTACTATAACGAAAGGATTTGGGTTTTCTGTATTTGTTTATTGCCTTTCCTCTGCACCAGCTATCAGTTGTGTAAGACCAATCTGCATTTTCATAACTCTGCATATATCCTTCGCTACGACGACCTTCCCTTTTTCTTTTCGCTACCGCATCATGACAATTAAAGCGCTGAAAGATAGACTTACTTTGCCTCACTTTCTGCAAGTTATTTAATCTATGCTATTGTCTCCTTTCTTCGATTTTCATTTGACACCATGCCCAATGGACCTTTTCCCTGGTTTAACCCCCAAACTCCAAAAATCCAAGACTATCATTTACCCATAAATCTGCCCACCGTTTTCATGCCTACTTCATTTTATCTTGTGACATTTTTTGAGAGATCCCTCTCGGGTTGGAAGAGGGCAACTTCTAATCCAAAGTGGTTCGAGGTTGCCTCAGGATTGATTTGCTGCAACCCATTTCAGTTCTGAGTGTCAACATTTTGGCACCGTTGCCGGGGATTTTCGAAGATTGATATCTATCCCTAGGAGAACGACATTTTTATAGTCCTATGGCCTGGTTGAGCAGTCAGTCATAGGCAAATATTGGTTTCACATGCTCTGGGGACTCCATAAAAAGTTTCTGATGGTGATTTCACTGGCAGGAGAACTTAGAATTGCAGCCTTCATGCTAGGTCACCCAATGGTTGGAGGCACCCGGTCTACTGTTCTTGGCACTTTACGAGAAAACGCCATCCCTAGTTGGAGCCGATGTTGTAACATATATTAAAATTGACTCTAATCCATTTTTGCAACCCATTTCAGTTCTGAGTGTCAACATCATCCATGAGTTGTAAGAGGAAACCGGGAACATAATCCAATTGAAGAAAAATAAGATCCCCCCTAGTTTGTCCGTACTGGAATCCATGTTTGATTCCAATGATGCTACTACTTATTCACCTAGTGTTGATAGAGAATCTGTTAGGAAGGTGCGAGAAGCCATCCCTATTAACTTGGGAAGGGAGAAAGATCCAAAAATGGTCTATATAGGTTCACAGTGTTCCCTTTCTGAGATCGCTCAATTCACTGAACTCTTGACAGAGTTCAAGGATGTTTTTTCCTAGTCCTATGAAGACCTCAAGGTTTTCGATATGCAAGAGATAGTCCATGCCATACCCATAATCCCATATTCAAAACCTTACAAGCAGAGACAAAGAAAGAACAACCTTGCGTTGGAACAAACAATTAAATCCAAATTGGACAAGATGGAAACATCTGAGGTCATATACCATGTCCGTTACTCACAATGGGTATCTAATTTGGATCTCGTTAGGAAGAAAACTAGTGATATTCATTTGTGTGTCGACTTTCGACATTTGAATAGGGTGTCCCTAAAAGACAACTATCCCATCCCACCAATGGAAGAGATCCTCCAACAATTCTACGGGTCTCAAATGATGTCCCTTTTAGATGGTTTTTCAGGTTACAATCAGATAGCCCTCAAGCTTTCTGATAGTCACAAAACCACCTTCACTACTCGTTAGGGCAGTTATGCATATAACAAGATGTCTTTTGGATTGATTAATGTTGGGAAAACCTTTCAACGTGCCATGGCCATTTCTTTCAAAGGCTTATTGGGTAAGATGATTCTTGTCTACTTCGATGAACTCACAGTCTTTTCCAAAGAACAAAGTAGTCATTTTTATCACCTCAGGCAAGTTCTTCTTAGATGTTGTAAGTTTGGCATATCTTTAAATCCTAAGAAGACCATTTTCGGTGTTATGGAGGGAAAACTTTGGGTCACATCGTCTCTCAATAATGTGTCAAAGTTGATCCCAAGAGAGTGGTAGCAATAAAAAATCTACCCTTACCTACTAATAAAAAAGAAATGAAATCTTTCTTTGGAAAGATAAACTTCCCGAGACGCTTCATTCNAGTTCCAGAGTTCACCAATACCTTCCATACCTTGCGCACCAAGCTCTGCTTTATACAACCAGAGAGGCACAAAATCATTGAATGTAGGTACTTTTCTAAGCCTGTTCGCTGCTGCTAGTCATCATGGGGATCTCTGGGTCAATCCCGCGCTCAGTTCAAATAAATATACAATAACAGATTTCTAGAAAATGCTCCACAAGGCTTTCGAAGACGGAAATAAAAAATCGATCTTCCAATATTCATTACTTAAAACGCTGAGGCCGAAGCTCGTCCTAATTGCCGGAAAGGGATCGAGAGTTTTCCTGAACAGAGATAAATCGTTAAGGTAGCTGAGAAATTAGGTCTTAGAGTCATGATTCTGTCGCCAAATGTGAACACCCAATTGAAATACATGTAAAGAATTATCAATTCCCGCGATGTGTTCATGGGAATCCTTGGCGCAACATTGACACATTTTCTGTTTCTTCAGCCAGGGGGCGTTTTGTACAGGTGGTACCTCTCATAATAGAGTAGGCTTCTCGGATTTTCTTCAGAGGTCCGGCCACGAATATGGATACGTTCGAATACCTTGAATACCAAATCTTGCCTCAGGAAGGTTCGTTGTACGATGAGTATCCCAAGGATCATCCGTATCTAAGGGATCCAAAGTCAGTGAATCGTAAAGGGTGGAACGTGATGAAGAAGGTGTACATGGACATACAGAAGGAACGTCATATCTACGAGCTCTGATATTTACCACCAGCTGTCATTGGATTCTCTTGCACAATGAAATGAATGTAACTGTAAACTGGATGACACCCGGCGTTGAAAGAAAAATCAAACGCTTGGATTACATGCATAAATCCCTGTCCATCAGTCAAATGATAAATAACGGTTCAACTAAGCGTCAGGCAGCCGCAGAGTCTAGAAGACAAATCGTTTCACATTTCTTGGAACTCAAAGAAATTTATTTGATATTTTTCTTTTAAAAGACTGGAAGATGTAACAACAAAAGAGGGGGGGGGCACATGAGCACAACACTAGGGAAACCTCTTCTGAAGAGGGTTTCATTGTAATGTCTGAGTTTTTGTAACCCATTAATGGAGTAATAAAGAAGATATGTGACTTGTGACTGTGAGATTCATCACGGTCGATTTCTTTCAGCATGTTTTTCTTCTCTTTTAGCCATGTTAAAACTATTTGGACTTCATTTATGTGTTCCTTACTCGCAGTTGAAATTGTATTTACCATATCTTTATGTCTTCCTTAATCCATCACGACTGCATTACATTTTGTTTCCTTCTAACCGATGAGGCTTCGTTATACTTTAGTACGACCACTACTATAATGAAAGGATTTGGGTTTTCTGTATTTGTTTATTGCCTTTCCTCTGCACCAGCTATCAGTTGTGTAAGACCAATCTACATTTTCAGAACTCTGCATATATCCTTCGCTACGACGGCCTTCCCTTTTTCTTTCTGCTACCGCATCATGACAATTAAAGCGCTGAAAGATAGACTTACTTTGCCTCACTTTCTGCAAGTTATTTAATCTATGCTATTGTCTCCTTTCTTCGGTTTTCATTTGACACCATGCCCAATGGACCTTTTCCTTGGTTTAACCCCCAAACTCCAAAAATCCAAGACTATCATTTACCCATAAATCTTCCCACCGTTTTCACGCCTACTTCATTTTATCTTGTGACATTTTTCGAGAGATCCCTCTCGGGTTGGAAGAGGGCAACTTCTAATCCAAAGTGGTTCGAGGTTGCCTCAGGATTGATTTGCTGCAACCCATTTCAGTTCTGAGTGTCAACATTTTGGCACCGTTGCCGGGGATTTTCGAAGATTGATATCTATCCCTAGGAGAACGACATTTTTATAGTCCTATGGCCTGGTTGAGCAGTCAGTCATAGGCAAATATTGGTTTCACATGCTCTGGGGACTCCATAAAAAGTTTCTGATGGTGATTTCACTGGCAGGAGAACTTAGAATTGCAGCCTTCATGCTAGGTCACCCAATGGTTGGAGGCACCCGGTCTACTGTTCTTGGCACTTTACGAGAAAACGCCATCCCTAGTTGGAGCCGATGTTGTAACATATATTAAAATTGACTCTAATCCATTTTTGCAACCCATTTCAGTTCTGAGTGTCAACATCATCCATGAGTTGTAAGAGGAAACCGGGAACATAATCCAATTGAAGAAAAATAAGATCCCCCCTAGTTTGTCCGTACTGGAATCCATGTTTGATTCCAATGATGCTACTACTTATTCACCTAGTGTTGATAGAGAATCTGTTAGGAAGGTGCGAGAAGCCATCCCTATTAACTTGGGAAGGGAGAAAGATCCAAAAATGGTCTATATAGGTTCACAGTGTTCCCTTTCTGAGATCGCTCAATTCACTGAACTCTTGACAGAGTTCAAGGATGTTTTTTCCTAGTCCTATGAAGACCTCAAGGTTTTCGATATGCAAGAGATAGTCCATGCCATACCCATAATCCCATATTCAAAACCTTACAAGCAGAGACAAAGAAAGAACAACCTTGCGTTGGAACAAACAATTAAATCCAAATTGGACAAGATGGAAACATCTGAGGTCATATACCATGTCCGTTACTCACAATGGGTATCTAATTTGGATCTCGTTAGGAAGAAAACTAGTGATATTCATTTGTGTGTCGACTTTCGACATTTGAATAGGGTGTCCCTAAAAGACAACTATCCCATCCCACCAATGGAAGAGATCCTCCAACAATTCTACGGGTCTCAAATGATGTCCCTTTTAGATGGTTTTTCAGGTTACAATCAGATAGCCCTCAAGCTTTCTGATAGTCACAAAACCACCTTCACTACTCGTTAGGGCAGTTATGCATATAACAAGATGTCTTTTGGATTGATTAATGTTGGGAAAACCTTTCAACGTGCCATGGCCATTTCTTTCAAAGGCTTATTGGGTAAGATGATTCTTGTCTACTTCGATGAACTCACAGTCTTTTCCAAAGAACAAAGTAGTCATTTTTATCACCTCAGGCAAGTTCTTCTTAGATGTTGTAAGTTTGGCATATCTTTAAATCCTAAGAAGACCATTTTCGGTGTTATGGAGGGAAAACTTTGGGTCACATCGTCTCTCAATAATGTGTCAAAGTTGATCCCAAGAGAGTGGTAGCAATAAAAAATCTACCCTTACCTACTAATAAAAAAGAAATGAAATCTTTCTTTGGAAAGATAAACTTCCCGAGACGCTTCATTCCTGATTTTGCTGAAGTAGTCAAACCTCTAAATCAACTTATGAAGAAGGACATTCAGTTCAAATGGGACCCCCCTAATTGTTTGGATTTTGAATCCATTAAGAAAGCCATTGCTTCTTCCCCTTTGTTAATTAGTCCCAATCCCTCTAAATACTTTGTCATGTACACTAATTCATTAGAGTAGACAATTTCTGCAATCTTATTGCAAAAGTATCATGAGGAAAATCTTAGGCCAATCGCCTTCGTAAGCCAAAATTTGAAGACACGCCAACTGAACCATTCTACAATGGAGAAACATGGTTATTCTTTGTATAAAGTATTGGAACAATTTCAACATTGCATCCAAGGCCATAAAGTTCAGGTTTTTGTGCCTACATCTCTCTTAGTCATTGCTTTGAATCAAACTGAATTGCATAGTAGGTGGTCCAAATGGATCATGCACATGCAAGAGTATGACTTGGACATTAAACTGACAAAACCCATAAGAGGGACATGGATGGCTGGATTTATAACCCAATCCCACCCCTCGGTCATAGCTGAACCACCTCAAGTAGATGACTTGATTTCTTTCGAAGAACTGGTTAATGAAACTGAGTTAGCCTTACAACCATGGTACAAAAGTATCATATATTTTCTTATCAATGGTGTTTTCCCACCGGACATGGATACTAAAGCTAAACGAACAATTCGTTTAGAAGTTGTCTGATATGTTTTACAGGACCAAATACTTTACCGAAGAAACCTTGACGGGGTTTTTTCACGATGCTTGACTCTCGACCAAGCCCAAATGGCACTTGAACAATGCCATTCCAAGGTTTGTGGAGGTCACTTTTCAGCCAAAACCATTGCAACAAAATTTTTACATGTAGGTTAATTTTGGCCTTCACTCCACAAAGATTCCCATTTACTAGTTCGAAAAAGTGAAGCTTTCCAACTCTTCACTGTGAAGCAAAAGTTAGTTGCCTTGCCTCTTAGGCCTATTGAAGTCCAAGTCCCTTTCGCAAGATGGGGCATGGACTTTATTGGGATAGTTTCACCACCTTCCAATGCTGGTCATGTATTCATCTTAACAACTACAGACTACTTTACGAAGTGGGTTGAAGCAATCGCTCTTAGGAACGCTACGAGTCAACATGTGGTAGAGTTCATTGACCGTAACATTTTATCCCGTTTTGGAACCCCTGCTGAGATATTAACTGATAATGGATCAGATTTCATGTCTGATGTCATGCTCCACCTTGGTGTTACATATGGAATCCAACTTTTTCAATATTCCACCTATTACCTCCAAGGTAATGGATTGGCCGAATCAACAAATAAACATATGATTTGGATCCTTAAGAGGACATCAAGGATAAGAGGCGTGATTGGCACATAAAGTTAAATTTGCTTTATGGGCTTATAGTATAACCCCTAAGACAACAACGGGTCCTTGCACTCTGGTGTATGGAGCTCCTACTGTCCTGCCCGTTCACTTACAAATTCCAACCTTGAGGTTGGCTATTGCTGAGGCAGAAGATGATTTCCAACCGCTACAACATCGTTTAGACACACTCATCGAACTAGAAGAGGTAAGAAAAGACACATTTCAACACCTCCAAAAGAAGCAAGACATTGTTAAACGTTCCTTTGATAAAAGAGCCACAATGGTAAATTACAAAGTAGGAGATGATGTCTTACTGTGGGACAAAGCACACGAGGCCCCGTCCAAATATCGCAAGTTTGATTATTTATGGTTGGTTCCTTACAAAATCTATGAGGTTTTAGGGACAAATGCTTTCAGATTAAAAACCTTGGATGGCAAACCACTTCAATTCCCCGTGAATGGTCATCACCTAAAGTTCTTTTACTCCTGAGAGTCCTCGTCATCTTGTACATAAGTCACCACTTGTTCTTTTTATGTTTGTATGTATTCCTTGTTGTTGATTTTCCTTTTTGTATGTATTTGATGTTTCCTTTTTTATGCTTGTATATACCCCCTTGGTTTCAATCTTGGGCCCTTTTCCCTGCTTGGTTTCAATTTTGAGTCTTTTTGCTTGTTTGGTTTCGATTTTGGAGTATAAACCCTCTTTGATTTTTCCCTTGGTTTTGGTCTTTTTCATTTTAATGTCGTAGATTGTCTTCTTTTGGTTTTTCTGGTGTTCAATGGGAAGGGTATTGTTCTTATTGTTGGATGGCTGTTTGAAAAGAATGAACTCCAAGCATCCCTTTTATCATAATCGGCATGTTGGGAAACTTTGTCTTAATCTCATCTTAAATAGGAGTAAACTTGATTCTTATTTAATCAAAGTCAGCAGGGAAAGTCTAAGGAGGTGGCATATCATTCTCTGGTGAAGCTGAAAACCATGATAACATGATGGCTTACATAGCTGTGTGATTGCAAATGCACTTTACCTGACCACTTACAATCTAATTTTTCCAAGCAACAGTCGTTTTCCTACAAAGTTCCATCACTTGTGAGCACTTGATATTTTAGAACCTACTGCAAAAGGTTTTTACATTTCTTTACTCCCTTGTTCGACTAGTTTGCTTGCTAGTTTTCCTCCAGTGGGTCGTTGATTTCAAAAAATCCCCATTTGCTTGTTTGTATGTCGAGAATTGAAGGCATGCATGAGACTTTGTGTTGATAAGCCTCGATTCTCGCAGTTAAACCATAATTCAAGTGAGGGACCCGTGTCACTTGGGCCACAAATGTGAAAAATGGTCCTTATACTACAGTTGAATCCCCCCCCCCCATCATCCATATCGGTCACTTTGAAAGTATCAATTTCCATCGAGTATTCCTGCCTATCACATGGGTGATCCCATTTTTCTACATGCTTTGGAAGGAATTTCCCCTCTGATGCTAAGAATGCTGACTGAAAAAACTTCTCTGGGGTCAGCATGGTGTTTTACATAATCATTACTCCACAAACGTCCCTTGGTGCTATGGTTCGAGTCGAAGACAGTGGCCAGAGTTATAGTTATTATGGCCTCTGCTCTTGAAAGAGTATTAGTTGGCTACCTTCAGGAGGTTGTGAAACCTCCCACATCATTTCTTCCTCATGTCAATATTGTTCAGTTCATGTTTCATGAGCTAAGTACGCAGTTTACAAGAATTTTAACGTTGGCCCCCTTCGCCTGTCACTAGGCGAGTCCCTTGAGGATGGGGTCCTTTCGCAAAGGATAAGATGAAATCTGGCCATAATTCAGAAAATAAAATGCTTCCATGTTGTAGGGATCAGGAAAATCTTTCCAACGGGATATCATTAGCCCGATTCTGAGTCTATATGACCCCGTACGAAGGATCCAAAGTTAGCATCACTCGAATGGCCAAAACCAATGGTTGTGACTTCCTGGTCTGATTTTGTTGAGATTATTTTTTGAAAAGGAAAATAAAACCTAGAAATGGTGTAGGTTAGTGTGAGACATTTCCAACAATATATCCCATGCTTGGTTTCGACCCCCGGTGGGTAAGAATGAGCTTTCACAAGTTCATGGCCAATTTCGGACACCACGTTGGTTGAAGTGCGTCAGGGTTTAAAAATAGTTTGTAAAGAGTTTTAAATCAGAGATTCAACTATGCCACGCTCTAATAGACTCAAATACCTTTCTAACGACTCCTAATTTTCCTCATTCCAACCTCAGATGTCCTGGTTAGAGTTGTCACAAGTTGGTCAATGATTTCGGGTAAAGGGGGACAACCAGCTTGCATGGCAGGGTGTAATGTTTCCCAAATTTACCAATAAAAAAAAATTTGTTAAATACATTAAAATATTCTTTCTCTTTGGACAACTTAATTTGAAAGACATAAAGTCCTTCAATGTGGATAGCTTTATCGTTACTACTTCCCTTGGCAAATCTATGCAACCACTTTAACGATATGATCACACATATCACATGCAAAAGATCAACTTTTTGAGTTATCCCATACTGCACATAAGTCCTATATAAAAGACTAAGTTTTGGCTTCACTAAACCTAGTCCCCTAGTTACTAGCATTTCCAAACACTCCATTTATTAAGGGGAGTATAGGGGTTTTAGAGTTCAACTTATAAAAAGAAAACCCCCCATTCCTATGGCTATCTCTATGTAACATTCAACATTAATTGAATAGAGAAGACTTATTAGCATAATTACCATCTTTAGGCATGATCCTTTTGAAAACAAAAGGATTCTTATTCCATAACATTCACACAATGCATACCTTTTATCGAGGGTATCACAGCTTTTAACCTAAAGGTGGCTTTGCGTATGGTAAAAATTCCATCGTGGGACAATGCTTAAGTTTGACCCCCGCTCTTTGTTACCACAATATTGAAAGGGTATTTGACAGTTGAGGCATCATTAAGGGGCCCCAACGAAATCGATTGTCAAGTCTGAACAATGACAATACTAGTAACCAATAGTCAGGTTCTTTAACTGGACGGGGATTTGGATGTAATTACTGGTATGGCTGTAACCCTAACCGAGTAACTCTTCTATTTGCAACAACTTAGTGTGAAGTCAAGAGGAGGTTTTTCAGGCGCCGAATTAAACCTCTGCCCAGACCATTAATGGCTACCTGCACCGAGTACCTTCTGCGGTTAATGCTCAACCACTGTGTTCAATATAAGAAGCGCCACCTCCAACGTATCACATGAAACTATACCCAGTCGTAAATACGCATTAAAACTCCATTGGCAAAAATCGAGGTTGGTCATTGAAATCCTCTCCTCCAGTTTTGCTCTATGCATTGCTCATTCCTGGCTTTGTGGTTAGTAACAATGAAAACCACGTCCTGGGCATCGGAGGAGGAATTTTCGCCACCCTAGAAGTTTTTGCAGCTTTCGAAGTGTAAGTTCTTGTAGGCCATTCAACATATTAGCACTGTAATTGCTCATTTTTTCCTGAAGGGAGTTTTGGCTTGTTCGTTCCGCTAGTTCTCAGTTCTTGAACTAGTGTATTTTACAGGGTTCCTTTACGAGTTAGCCATTCCTGAATAGCTTTATGTAATGAGTCACTTCTCAGTCTTTATTAGCTTTGTGCCTACCCCTCTAGGTCTAACTCAAAAGAAACTGTGGTCTCGTTCTACGAGGGTATCAAATCTACACTCCATATGACTCTGTATTGTAAGGTCTGTTACAAGTAATGAGTTGACTGTATCATTAGTGGTTATACTGTTGTATGCATACTCCTTTCGCATATTGTAGTTGTTTAATATTCCTGGTTCGTATATGATTGTTCTAAGCACATAACCCTGCACTAAAGACCTTATGATCGAGGAGCCTATATTTACGCTTAGATTATACTTAGAGTTGATGGGTTGAAATACTCCATTCGCAGAGGTAGGGAAAATTCTTATGGCAAGGTCGTGACCTTGGTTTCTTTTTACTTATTCCTCATATTCGTAAGTTATGAAACAGTTCTCGGCATGTTGCTTATTTACTTCCCTATTTTGATCAAGTATTGGGTCTTTAGAACTCTCGGTTCGTGCAAATTTATACACTCGCAACCTGCGGCCAATTAATCCACCCACAATTATTTGTTGTCGGGTCAAACCCATTTCTTGAGGTGTGGAAAGGGATTCTGGTTACTGTGTATACTTTGTGATTGATTTATCGCTGCATTCGTCATACCTATACGGGAAGTTATAATACTAATTAGAATCCCACTGTGGATTAAAATTTCAATCTTAATTTTATTTTATACGATTTGCTCAAATGCATTGTTCTAGGATTCTATGTTTACGCCTGTCAATCTCCACTTCATTATCGTAAAGGAAAAGTATTATTTCATACCCAGAACTCTGCTACGTTTATCTTGTCATTATGATGTAACCCCCTTTTATAAATCTGGGGCTGTAACTTACAAACCTATCGGTGGTTCGAATTGGGCAGTCATGTAAGAAGTGATTTATACTGTGTATTCTTTACCGTTCTGGATTATGCAATATGTAAGTTATATGTTTTTACAGAGTTCTAAATGTTTGTTACATACTGAGAATTTGATTTAATATAATCGGTTACAATAACTAATGATGGGAATCCTGTTTATGTGGCGAGGGTACCCACCAGCCAATTCATAACCCACTCCTCCCCTTCGGTTATGGACAAATCACTTAGCGTCGATGATGAGGCAAGGAACCCCACATCATCTTCAAGCTAAGTGATTGTTCGCATTTAAAAAAAACTAGAATATTTTAATTTCGTGAATTCATTTTGACCACTACTCTATCTCTGATATTTAATTTTTATTGATCTGTTCCATAACTCTATTACTGATGTTCTTATTCTTCTCTTACAGTGTTGGATTGCTCGATGGCTTGGGTATTTACGAGGGCATCCCACTTGAAAGGTACTCGAGTTCCACTTTATAGTGTTCAAAGGAAAAAAATAACCATCCAGGTTTCGTTAAAGTGATACATGTGTCACCTAGGATACTCTTATTGTATTAGTTTTACACCAGGTTCCTATCAAACTNTTGTTAAATACATTAAAATATTCTTTCTCTTTGGACAACTTAATTTGAAAGACATAAAGTCCTTCAATGTGGATAGCTTTATCGTTACTACTTCCCTTGGCAAATCTATGCAACCACTTTAACGATATGATCACACATATCACATGCAAAAGATCAACTTTTTGAGTTATCCCATACTGCACATAAGTCCTATATAAAAGACTAAGTTTTGGCTTCACTAAACCTAGTCCCCTAGTTACTAGCATTTCCAAACACTCCATTTATTAAGGGGAGTATAGGGGTTTTAGAGTTCAACTTATAAAAAGAAAACCCCCCATTCCTATGGCTATCTCTATGTAACATTCAACATTAATTGAATAGAGAAGACTTATTAGCATAATTACCATCTTTAGGCATGATCCTTTTGAAAACAAAAGGATTCTTATTCCATAACATTCACACAATGCATACCTTTTATCGAGGGTATCACAGCTTTTAACCTAAAGGTGGCTTTGCGTATGGTAAAAATTCCATCGTGGGACAATGCTTAAGTTTGACCCCCGCTCTTTGTTACCACAATATTGAAAGGGTATTTGACAGTTGAGGCATCATTAAGGGGCCCCAACGAAATCGATTGTCAAGTCTGAACAATGACAATACTAGTAACCAATAGTCAGGTTCTTTAACTGGACGGGGATTTGGATGTAATTACTGGTATGGCTGTAACCCTAACCGAGTAACTCTTCTATTTGCAACAACTTAGTGTGAAGTCAAGAGGAGGTTTTTCAGGCGCCGAATTAAACCTCTGCCCAGACCATTAATGGCTACCTGCACCGAGTACCTTCTGCGGTTAATGCTCAACCACTGTGTTCAATATAAGAAGCGCCACCTCCAACGTATCACATGAAACTATACCCAGTCGTAAATACGCATTAAAACTCCATTGGCAAAAATCGAGGTTGGTCATTGAAATCCTCTCCTCCAGTTTTGCTCTATGCATTGCTCATTCCTGGCTTTGTGGTTAGTAACAATGAAAACCACGTCCTGGGCATCGGAGGAGGAATTTTCGCCACCCTAGAAGTTTTTGCAGCTTTCGAAGTGTAAGTTCTTGTAGGCCATTCAACATATTAGCACTGTAATTGCTCATTTTTTCCTGAAGGGAGTTTTGGCTTGTTCGTTCCGCTAGTTCTCAGTTCTTGAACTAGTGTATTTTACAGGGTTCCTTTACGAGTTAGCCATTCCTGAATAGCTTTATGTAATGAGTCACTTCTCAGTCTTTATTAGCTTTGTGCCTACCCCTCTAGGTCTAACTCAAAAGAAACTGTGGTCTCGTTCTACGAGGGTATCAAATCTACACTCCATATGACTCTGTATTGTAAGGTCTGTTACAAGTAATGAGTTGACTGTATCATTAGTGGTTATACTGTTGTATGCATACTCCTTTCGCATATTGTAGTTGTTTAATATTCCTGGTTCGTATATGATTGTTCTAAGCACATAACCCTGCACTAAAGACCTTCTGATCGAGGAGCCTATATTTACCCTTAGATTATACTTAGAGTTGATGGGTTGAAATACTCCATTCGCAGAGGTAGCGAAAATTCTTATGGCAAGGTCGTGACCTTGGTTTCTTTTTACTTATTCCTCATATTCGTAAGTTATGAAACAGTTCTTGGCATGTTGCTTATTTACTTCCCTATTTTGATCAAGTATTGGGTCTTTAGAACTCTCGGTTCATGCAAATTTATACACTCGCAACCTGCGGCCAATTAATCCACCCACGATTATTTGTTGTCGGGTCAAACCCATTTCTTGAGGTGTGGAAAGGGATTCTGGTTACTGTGTAGACTTTGTGATTGATTTATCGCTGCATTCATCATACCTATACGAGAAGTTATAATACTAATTCGAATCCCACTGTGGATTAAAATTTCAATCTTAATTTTATTTTATACGATTTGCTCAAATGCATTGTTCTAGGATTCTATGTTTACGCCTGTCAATCTCCACTTCGTTATCGTAAAGGAAAAGTATTATTTCATACCCAGAACTCCGCTACGTTTATCTTGTCATTATGATGTAACCCCCTTTTATAAATCTGGGGCTGTAACTTACAAACCTATCAGTGGTTCGAATTGGGCAGTCATGTAAGAAGTGATTTATATTGTGTATTCTTTACCGTTCTGGATTATGCAATATGTAAGTTATATGTTTTTACAGAGTTCTAAATGTTTGCTACATACTGAGCATTTGATTTAATATAATCGGTTACAATAACTAATGATGGGAATCCTGTTTATGTGGCGAGGGTACCCACCAGCCAATTCATAACCCACTCCTCCCCTTCGGTTATGGACAAATCACTTAGCGTCGATGATGAGGCAAGGAACCCCACATCATCTTCAAGCTAAGTGATTGTTCGCATTTAAAAAAAACTAGAATATTTTAATTTCGTGAATTCATTTTGACCACTACTCTATCTCTGATATTTAATTTTTATTGATCTGTTCCATAACTCTATTACTGATGTTCTTATTCTTCTCTTACAGTGTTGGATTGCTCGATGGCTTGGGTATTTACGAGGGCATCCCACTTGAAAGGTACTCGAGTTCCACTTTATAGTGTTCAAAGGAAAAAAATAACCATCCAGGTTTCGTTAAAGTGATACATGTGTCACCTAGGATACTCTTATTGTATTAGTTTTACACCAGGTTCCTATCAAACTAGTTACTTGTATCTTCAATCCATAAGGAGAATAGAGGGGAGAACCCTGCATTGGATCTGAATTTCACCGTTAATAATTATGGATCATAGCGTTTTTGTAGAGTTTGAATACTCATTTAATTACGGGTCCGATTCTGAAGAGGAAACATATTTTAAGTGTTTTAATTCACTGAGTCCTTGTTCCTGCATCATTGTATATCAAAGAACTTTGTTTGTGGAATAACTAAACTGTATAATTTTATTCCATTGGCATAGTGAGAATAATGGAAGATTTATTCAATTTTTCTGATGTATCCAAGCATTGATAATCTTGATGTATGAGTAGTTAGATGTTTAAGCAGTTCTGAAAATTCTCTCTCTCTCTCTCTCTCTCTCTCTCTCTCTCTCTCTCTCTATATATATATATATATTCCTATCATATATAGATATTCATCTAAGTCTCATTTTGGCATTGGCATGGTCTGGTATTCTTAATTGTTTAATACAACCCCGCGTATTTAACCTACAATTATATATATATATATATATATATATATATATATATATATATATATATA
>JZKD02S1205546.1:17859-49785 GCA_000966675.3 Picea glauca
CCACCACAGAACCCTTACTTTCCCTTTCCAGGTCCTCCACAACCAATGGCTCCCCCACATCCTCATACGGGGGTCAATTTTGTTCAACCCTCTGTTGCTCAACAATATCAGAATTTGAACAGTTGAACACAGCCAATCCAACTCATCCATCAAACAACACTAAGCGGAAAGGATGAAACAGGAATAACAACAATCCTAGTCAAGGCAGGAATCAACCCCCACAGCATCCACCCACTGGGGGCAATCCGAACCAAGGGAACCAAAACCCCCAGGGGGGAAATAACAACAAACGCCAAGGGTGGAATACTGTTAAAACTATCCACCCTTGTGTTCTTTGTGGCGTATATGGCCATTACACTCACCATTGCCCACAGATCGCTGATTTCAAAAGGTTAAAAGACTCTGGGAGCCTTCCCCCTTCTCCTGCGCAACACGCCCCGCAGCAGGCACAACAACAATATGCGCAACAACCACCTCCCGCCGTACTGCAAAATCCTATCCCACATCAAGGTGTCATAAACACCCAGTAGGACATGCAGCATCCCCCACCTTAGGTAGGCCAATACCATAACCCCAACAACCCAGCAGAGTGAACAATTCTCCTCACCAGTGAAGAAGAAATCCTTCTGCAAACACGCAATCATCAGTATCCTACAACAGCTGAGTCTACTCCCATCTCTGCAGAGACAAACCTGACACCGACAGGACCTCCGTTGGCGATCCCTCACCCTGCCACGGAACCACCATTACGCATCCCTCGCATCCCATTGCGCAGGAATGTCCACAACCCACAGGCTAGGGCCGCTCATAACTATAGCTTGGTAGATGACTTAGCGCAATCCCTGACTGCCATGTCAGTTCTGGAAGTCCTCCAGACTTGTCCAACACAGCAGAAATCATTACTTTTCGCCTTGGGGGCAGTCGACCCTGCCGATACTCAACTCATCACTTTTGACCTTGATAGCTGCGAACCGCGTCTTCCCGCCGCAGTTGCTATTCAAATACCAGTAAAAATACGGAACATCACCGTCCATCGGTGTATCATCGATGAAGGGGCATCTACATGCATCATGTCCAAAACAGTATGGCAGAAACTTGGTTCCCTGGAACTCATACCTTCCGCCATCACATTACGAGCTTACGACGGACGACCATCATCTCCTGAAGGGCTCTTCCAAAATGTCCCCGTAGAACTCGGGGGCAAAACCATTCTCATTGACATCGAAGTTATCGACGCTCAACTCGATTACAATATCTTGCTCGGACGTAGCTACATGTATGCTATGAAGGTAGTGGCATCATCAATCTTTAGGACAATCATGTTCCCTCACAACGGGAAGATTGTGACCATTGACCAAGTCTCGCATTACGAGCCTAACCCATCTGCCAATCTCGATAACATTCTTCCTCTTATTCACACCAACAAAGACGTTTATCCACTCATCAAGATGGGTCCTAGGATTTTCAAAGATCCTTCCTTGTTAGGGACATACCATGGAGCACCACCACTCCTTCCCCCTAGCCAAGTATGGATCGTTTCCTCTAACGAAACTCAACAGGAGGATGCTCGTCCTCCTCAGGAGGCTTCAGTCATTCCTGGCGTCTCGACAGTCACAGCACCACTCCCACAGGAGCCTCCTGCACCCTCGTCGACCTCTCTGGTCCATGAATCAACACCCCCTCAGGGGCCTAATCCCATCTGGGAGACAGTTCCCTGACCTCTCACTCAAATTCCCTTCTTTTACCCTCCACCCGATATAGAAGATTTCCAGGTATCCGCAACGCTCACACTACACAATATGGTGTTAGCAATCCCAGTGTGGTACTTACATCCACCTGAGATGATCCCTCGCCCACAGGCAGGACTCCCCATGATGATTCCTATTCTTACTCCCAATGCCCCCAATACCCCCATACTCCCTACTCCCCCTGCTACAGCCGGGGGCAGGAGAACGAAGAAGGAGCCCACAGCTCCACTTCCTCCGTGTACGTCACCACCTTGCGCATTGTGTGACAAAGAGGGTCACCAAACCAACAACTTCCCATCACTATCGGAATTACGGAGTTTGATTCCCCCCAATCCAACCCCTCCACCACCCATTACTACTGCTACCACTCAACCTTCCAGTATTAAAGGGTTGAAGACCAAGTTCGCGTGTGCCATTTGTTCTGAGTATGGCCATTACACCCATCATTGTCTGGCACTGCCTCGTTTTCGACAGGCGTTAGCTATCGTAAGCCAAGACTTTCAGAACAACCCACGCCCTGCCACGTCATCCACAACACCTATCACTGACATTCGCTATGTCACTACTTCAGTCAATGAACGCATGAGATGCCCTTGCTCTCTTTGCGATTCATTGGCTCATTTTACATACCAATGTCCGATGATCATCGAATATCGGCAACGTCAGTTAGCCCTGCTTCACCAGCCTGCAGAGGCAATCATTGACATATCTTCACCATTTGAATATCTCCATATCATCTCTCTCGAGCCCGAGGCACTCCCTACGCCTCCATGGTTCTTAGATGACATGTCTGAGGATTTACNAAATTCTCCTCACCAGTGAAGAAGAAATCCTTCTGCAAACATGCAATCGTCAGTATCCTACAACAGCTGAGTCTACTCCCATCTCTGCAGAGACAAACCTGACACCGATAGGACCTCCATTGGCGATCCCTCACCCTGCCACCGAACCACCATTACGCATCCCTCGCATCCCATTGTGCAGGAATGTCCACAACCCACAGGCTAGGGCCGCTCATAACTATATCTTGGTAGATGACTTAGCGCAATCCCTGACTGCCATGTCAGTTCTGGAAGTCCTCCAGAATTGTCCAACACAGTGGAAATCATTACTTTTCGCCTTGGGGGCAGTCGACCCTGCCGATACTCGACTCATCACTTTTGACCTTGATAGTTGCGAACCGCGTCTTCCCGCCGCAGTTGCTATTCAAATACCAGTAAAAATACGGAACATCACCGTCCATCGGTGTATCATCGATGAAGGGGCATCTACATGCATCATGTCCAAAACAGTATGGCAGAAACTTGGTTCCCTGGAACTCATACCTTCCGCCATCACATTACGAGCTTACGACGGACGACCATCATCTCCTGAAGGGCTCTTCCAAAATGTCCCCGTAGAACTCGGGGGCAAAACCATTCTCATTGACATCGAAGTTATCGACGCTCATCTCGATTAAAATATCTTGCTCAGACGTAGCTACATGTATGCTATGAAGGCAGTGGCATCATCAATCTTTAGGACAATCATGTTCCCTCACAACAGGAAGATTGTGACCATTGACCAAGTCTCGCATTACGAGCCTAACCCATCTGCCAATCTCGATAACATTCTTCCTCTTATTCACACCAACAAAGACGTTTATCCACTCATCGAGATGGGTCCTAGGATTTTCAAAGATCCTTCCTTGTTAGGGACATACCATGGAGCACCACCACTCCTTCCCCCTAGCCAAGTATGCATCGTTTCCTCTAACGAAACTCAACAGGAGGATGCTCGTCCTCCTCAGGAGGCTTCAGTCATTCCTGGTGTCTCAACAGTCGCAGCACCACTCCCACAGGAGCCTCCTGCACCCTCGTCGACCTCTCTGGTCCATGAATCAACACCCCCTCAGGGGCCTAATCCCATCTGGGAGACAATTCCCCGACCTCTCACTCAAATTCCCTTCTTTTACCCTCCACCCGATATAGAAGCTTTCCAAGTATCCGCAATGCTCACACTACACAATATGGTGTTAGCAATCCCAGTGTGGTACTTACATCCACCTGAGATGATCCCTCGCCCACAGGCAGGACTCCCCATGACGATTCCTGTTCTTACTCCCAATGCCCCCACTACCCCCATACTCCCTACTCCCCCTGCTATAGTCGGGGGCAGGAGAACGAAGAAGGAGCCCACAGCTCCACTTCCTCCGTGTACGTCACCACCTTGCGCATTGTGTGACAAAGAGGGTCACCAAACCAACAACTGCCCATCACTATCGGAATTACGGAGTTTGATTCCCCCCAATCCAACCCCTCCACCACCCATTACTACTGCTACCACTCAACCTTCCAGTAGTAAAGGGTTGAAGACCAAGTTCACGTGTGCCATTTGTTCTGAGTATGGCCATTACACCCATCATTGTCCGGCACTGCCTCGTTTTCGACAGGCGTTAGCTATCGTAAGCCAAGACTTTCAGAACAACCCACGCCCTGCCACGTCATCCACAACACCTATCACTGGCATTCGCTATGTCACTACTTCAGTCAATGAACACATGAGATGCCCTTGCTCTCTTTGCGATTCATTGGCTCATTTTACATACCAATGTCCGATGATCATCGAATATCGGCAACGTCAGTTAGCCCTGCTTCACCAGCCCGCAGAGGCAATCATTGACATATCTTCACCATTTGAATATCTCCATATCATCTCTCTCGAGCCCGAGGCACTCCCTACGCCTCCATGGTTCTTAGATGACATGTCTGAGGATTTACCCCRTAACCCACCCAACTCTCCTGCTCATTCCTCTACGGAGACTCGTCATCCCACCACTACGGGTACCCCTCAGTACCTCAATATATGGTTTATGTCGAGTGAACCCTCACCACCCCCTGGCAATACCCCCTCTAACTCTCCAGCAAGGGGCAATCACACTGTCACTGAGATCACTCCTCATGATCTATTATATTCCTGTCGTTTCCAATGCGACGAAGAAATACTGGAAGAGCTACAATGCACAGACTCTCCCTGGGAAGCACTACATCATCGTGCACTCTTCCTTCCATAGGAATCCCTCATGCCTCCTAGCCACAATCCCATTTACGCGGTCGAAACCAAAGACTTTATCCCATCAGGGCCTATTGATTGGTTCAAAAATCCTATTCCTGCACCTGATGCTTTTGAAGAAGGTAATTTGGCCAACATTTCCCCCACCATTAAAATCGACATTTCCATTAAACCGGGCATCGTCGAAGAAANTCTCACATTACGAGCCAAATCCATCTGCCAGTCTCGATAATATTCTTACTCTCATTCACACCAACAAAGACGTATATCCACTCATCGAGATGGGTCCTAGGATTTTCAAAGATCCATCCTTTTTAGGGACATACCATGGAGCACCACCACTCCTTCCCCCTGGTCAAGTATGCGTCATCTCATATAACGAAACTCAACAGGAGGATGCTCATCCTCCTCAGGAGGCTTCAGTCGTTCCTGACGTCTCAACAGTCGCAACACCACTCCCACAGGATCCTCCTGCGCACTCGTTGACCCCTATAGTCCACGAATCCACACCCCCTCAAGGGCCTAATCCCATTTGGGAGACAGTTCCTCGACCCCTCACTCAAATTCCCTTCTTTTACCCTCCACCAGGTATAGAAGCTTTCCAGGTGGACGCAACGCTCACACTACCCAATATGGTGTTAGCAATCCCAGTGTGGTACTTACATCCACCTGAGATGGTACCTCGCCCACAGGCAGGACTCCCCATGACGATTCCTATTCTTACTCCCAATGCCCCCACTACCTCCATACTCCCTACTCCCCCTGCTACAGCCAGGGGCAGGAGAACGAAGAAGGAGCCCACAGCTCCACTTCCTCCGCGTACCTCACCACCTTGTGCATTGTGTGACAAAGAGGGTCACCAAACCAACAACTACCCATCACTACCGGAATTAAGGAATTTGATTCCCCCCAATCCAACCCCCACACCACCCATTACTATTTCTACCACTCAACCTTACAGTAGTAAAAGGTTTAAGACCAAGTTCGCGTGTGCCATTTGTTCTGAGTATGGCCATTACACCCATCATTGTCCAACACTGCCTCATTTCCGACAGGCATTAGCTATCATAATCCAAGACTTTCAGAACAACCCATGCCCTGCCACATCTTCCACAACAAAAATCACTGACATTCGCTATGTCACTACTTCATTCAATGAATGCATGAGATGCGTTTGCTCTCTTTGCGATTCATTGACTCATTTTACATACCAATGTCCTATGATCATCGAATATCGGCGACGTGAGTTATCCCTACATCACCAACCCGCAGAGGAAATCATTGACATATATGCACCATTTGAAGATCCTCATATCATTTCACCCGAACCCGAGGCACTTCCAACACCTCCTTGGTTCCTAGATGACAGTTCTGAGGATTTACCCCGTAACCCTCCCAACTCTCCCGCTCATTCCTCTGCGGAGACTCTCCATCCCACGACTACGGGTACCCCTCAATACCTCAATATATGGTTTATGACGAGTGAACCCTCACCCTCTCCTAGCATTACCTCCTCTGTTTCCATAGTAGGGGGAAACCACACTGTCACTGAGACCACTCCTCACGATCCATTATATTCCCGTCATTTCCAATGCGATGAGGAAATACTGGAAGAGATACAACACCCAGATTCTCCCTGGGACGCACTACATCATCGTGCTCTCTTCCTTCCGCAGGAAGCCCTTATGCCTCCTAGAATCAATCACATTTATGCGGTCGAAACCAAAGACTTTATCCCATCAGGGACTATCGATTGGTTCAAGAATCCTATTCCTGCACCCGATGCTTTTTAAGAAGGTAATTTGGCCAACATTTCCCCCACCATCAAAATCGACATTTCCATTAAACCGGGCATCGTCGAAGAAATTATCGTTGGAGTTGCTTGCACTCCTCAGGAAATTGCCGCATATAAAGCCCTTTTCCAGGAATTTAGGGATATCTTCGCCTGGTCATACACGGAGATGCCTGGCCTCGACCCCTCTATAGTCAAACATCGCATCGACACCTGGCCCGACATCACACCAGTTCGCCAGAAACAACGACCGCTACACCCATCCAAGGCCGCGGCTATCAAAGCCGAAATTGACAAATTGCGTACGGCCGGATTCATTTACCCCATCGCTTACACTTCATGGGTTTCCAACCCTGTACCTGTCGACAAAAAACAGGGCTCTATTCGCGTTTGCACCAATTTTCGCGATCTCAACAACGCATGTCCCAAAGACAACTTCCCAACGCCTTTCATCGATCAGATTATCGATGACTGCGCCGTCCACGAGGCTCTTTCCTTTATGGACGGATTTTCTGGCTATAACCAAATTCAAATCCACCGAGCCGATCAATACAAAACCGCATTCATTACCCCGTGGGGTACATTTGCGTATCGTGTCATGCCCTTCGGCCTCAAAAACGCCGGCGCAACATTCCAGCGGGCCATGACATACATCTTTCATGATCTGGCTGCAATCATCCTCGCCTACTTGGATGACCTCACCGCTCGANTCATCCCACCACTACGAGTACCCCTCAGTACCTCAATATATGGTTTATGTCGAGTGAAACCTCACCATCCCCTGGAAAGACCCCCTCTAACTCTCCAGCAGGGGGCAATCACACCGTCACTAAGATCACTCCTTATGATCCATTATATTCTCGTCGTTTCCAATGCGACGAAGCAATACTGGAAGAGCTACAACGCCCGAACTCTCCCTGGGATGCACTACATCATCGTGCACTCTTCCTTCCACAGGAAGCCCTCATGCCTCCTGGCCTCAATCCCATTTACGCAGTCGAAACCAAAGACTTTATCCCATCAGGGCCTATCGATTGGTTCAACAATCCCATTCCTGCACCCGATGCTTTTGAAGAAGGTAATCTGGCCAACATTTCCCCCACCATTAAAATCGACATTTCCATTAAACCAGGCATCGTCGAAGAAATCATCATTAGAGCTGCTTGCACTCCTCAGGAAATCGCCGCATATAAAGCCCTCTTCCAGGAATATAGGGATATCTTCGTCTGATCATACACAAAGATGCCTGGCCTCGACCCCTCTATTGTTGAACATCGTATCGACACCTGGCTAGACATCACACCAGTTCACCAGAAAAAACGACCACTACACCCATCTAAGGCCGCGACCATCAAAGCCGAAATTGAAAAATTGCGTATGACCAGATTCATTTACCCCATCGCTTATACATCATGGGTTTCCAACCCTGTACCCGTCGAAAAAAAACAGGGCACCATTCGCGTTTTCACCGACTTTCGCAATCTCAATAACGCATGTCCCAAGGAAAACTTCCCAATGCCTTTCATCAATCAGATTATCGATGACTGCACCGGCCACGAGGCTCTTTCCTTTATGGACGGATTCTCTGGCTATAACAAAATTCAAATCCACCCAGCCGATCAATACAAAACCACATTCATTACCCCATGGGGTACGTCTGCATATCGTGTCATGACCTTCGGCCTAAAAAACGCCGGCGCAACTTTCCAGCGGGCCATGACATACATCTTTCATGATCTGGCTGCAATCATCCTCACCTACTTGGACGACCTCACCGCTCGATCCAAGAAACACACCCAACACCTCGATGATTTACAAGTCATCTTTCAATGGTGTCGCCAGTACAACATCCTCTTGAACCCTCTCAAGTGTGTGTTCTGCGTCACCGTAGGGTGCATCCTCAGTTTTATTGTTTCCCAAAGCGGTATCACCGTGGACCCCCTCAAAGTCCAAGCCATCACGGAAATTCCACCTCCTCAGAATTTACGACAACTTCAGAGTCTATAGGGGAAAGCCAACTTTCTTAGACGCTTTGTTCCTGATTATGCTATCCGCACACATGGTTTCCTTCACTTACTACGTCACGACATCCCTTTTCATTGGGATGACTATGCCCAAAAATCGTTTGATGACCTTAAGGCAACACTTTCTAATGCACCTTTGATTAGTGCACCTGACTACAATCGCGACTACATCCTCTACGTATCAGCATCAACTGTATCAGTAGCCGACTTNTATTAGTTTTAGTTTAATTCTTGTTAATAGCTTTGTTGTTTTTCTTTCTAACCTTTCCTTTCACAGCTGTCATGCCTAGCAGAGCCCAACTGGGCATGTAAGCACTCTTAATTTGATCACCTAGTGACAAATTGGGTGCAAACAACCACCAATATCCACCTGGATCATTCCTCCCCACTTAGGAACCAATGGTTCCCATTACGTTGAGTTCATCCATGAGATGAGAAAACTTTGCTAAACTTGGTCCCTGGTGAGCCACTTGCCCTGGTGAAGGAGTTGGCTTGCTTTGACAACTCAATATAGCTGGATCCTCTGCTGGTGGGTTTTCTTGATCTGTGTGTCCATAATTCGATTAGTTGTGGCTTGTTCGATGCAGTTTGGGTTTAACTTTATTGGTGTGAGTTGTTCTGCCATGTAGGATGTGTCCAGTAGAGGTGGAAAGTAAGGCCGAAGGCGGTCCACATTGAACATTGGGTGTAGACCAAGAAATGGCGGGATATTGAGATCAAAGGCATTTTCCCCTATATCCTTGGTGATGGTGTATGACCCATATTGGAGTGGGTGAAGCTTGCGGTGGGGTCCAACAAGGCACTCCTTCTTCAAATGTAGACACACTTTGTCGCCTACCTGGAAGTTGTGTTGCACCCGATGTTGATCATGTCGCTGTTTGTACTTAGCATTGGCTCTGTCCAATATGTCATGAACATGTTGGAGAATGTGATGGATGCACTCAATGAAGTTGTTCGCCTTGGCAACTTCAGAATGGACATGAGACAAATTAGCTTGAGTAGCTGCAAATGGTATGGATACGTCAATGGGACATAATGGATGGAATCCCAAGCCCACCTGAAAGGGGTTGTGGTAGGTTGAGCTGTGGAGGGCCCAGTTATAGCTATGTTGTACATAAGGGAGGTTCTCATCTCATGTGCATGGCTTCTTTGAGTTGTACATGCATAAAATGTGTACGATCATCCTGTTGACGACCTCTGTTTGGCCATTATTTTGGGGATGGAAAGCTGTGGACTTGGTGAGCTTAGTGTCCAGCATTGACCAGAGGCTGGACCAAAATGTACCGAGGAAATTGCTGTCTCGATCTGAGATGATAGACTGTGGGATCCCAAATTGTACCCACACTCATTCAAATAAGAGTTTAGGAGTGGCTTCTGCTATGATATTCTTCTTACAGGCCGCCATAAGGGCCATCTTCAAGAATTTGTCGATGACCATGAAAACAAAGTCGTTGCCATTATTAGTAGAAGGAAGGATCGACATGTAATCCATGGAGATGGACTTCGAAGGTCGACTAGGGGTAGGCAGCGAAGTATAGAGGCCTTGCTTCTTGATGGTCGGTTTGGAAATGGCGTAGGCAATGTAGGATATGATGTACTACATCATGTCAAAGGTTTGGCCAATAGAAATACTTCTGCAGTACTGCCACTGTTTTCTCGACCCCAAAATTCCAGTGACCCAAATATAGTGCACTTCCCAAATCATCTTGGCACACTCTCTTGAAGGAACACAAAGGTGTCCAACGTGACATAGTAGTGCATCCTGGAGGTGAAAATTTGGAACTCGGTTACCCTCCAAGAGAGTCTTGTATGTGTGGCCGAAATATGGATCACTCTAGTAGAGAAGCGGCCATTCAGAAGAGTTGTTCTGACAAGAGTTGAGCACAGTGGTTATTGCCATGATCGGTGGTCAGATGAGGGAGTTTGCAACATTATTGGTGCTGCCCTTCTTGTACTTGATGTTCAAATGAAACTGTTGCAGATATGTGGACCACTTCTGATGGCGATCATTCTGCAACTTCACTTGTGTCTGTATGAACTGCAGGGGTCAGTGGTCTGTGTGGATGATTGTTGCCTTCCCCAAAATGTAATGCTTCCATTGTCGGAGAGCCTGCACAATGGAATAAATTTCTTTGTCATAAGTGGGATACTTTCAGACTGTGTCGGACAGTGTCACACTGTGATATGCCATTGGATTCCCCTATTGAGTAAGGACTTCCCCAATAGCATAGTCAGAGGCATCTCTCTCAATCTCAAATGGTTGTTGAAAGTCTGGTAATGTGAGAACTGGGGCACAACATAGGCGATGTTTCAATTCTACGAATGCCTTCTGTTGAGATTCCGACCAAAATAATTTTTCTTTCGCTCCTCCCTTGGTGACTTGACTCAAGGGCAAAGTGATATGAGAGAATCCCAACACGAACCTGTGGTAGAAATTAGCAAGACCCAGAAAGCTGTAAAGATCTGTTAGAGTGGTCGGGGCTGGCCAATTCCGGATGACTTGGATCTTGGTTGAATCCACATGCTCCCCACGCTCATCAACAATGTATCCCAGATACTAAACCCAGGTCATGCCAAAAGTGCACTTCTCCAAATTGGCACACAACTTGTGTTTCTGCAGTGTTTGGAGGACCTATCAGATGTGGTGGAGTTGCTCTTTCCAAGTCTAGTTGAAGATCATGATGTCATCCAAGTACACTACCGCAAATGAGTTGGTGAATGGCTGCAATATGTCGTCCATCAGCCTCATGAAGGCTACAAGATCATTTGTCAATTCGAAAGGCATGACCAACCATTCGAAAAGGCCCTCCTTGGCTTTGAAGGAAGTCTTCCGCACATCGAACGATTCGATTGGTACTTGGTGATACCTGAAATTCAAGTCGATATTGCTGAAATATTTCACCCCTTTGAGTTGGTCCAGAAGATCATCAATTCGTGGGATCAGGTACCTATTCTAGACAATGATCTTATTCAATGCTTGATAGTCAATACAGAGTCTCCAAGTCCCATCCTTCTTCTGCACCAACACGATCAGGCTCCCACAGGGAAATGAAGTTGGCTGGATGTGACCTTTCTGCAACAACTACTGAATCTGCCTCTTGATTTCATCATTCTCCAGAACAAAGTGTCGATAGATCAGTCCATTGGTTAGCGGCGCACCTGGGGTCATATCGATGTGATGCTTGACCTGAAAGTGCAGAGGCACCCTTGCGGGTGAGGTGAAGATGTCCCGGTACTTCTCCACAACCTTATCCATTTGTTGTTGTCGTGTGGAGGAGCCCTGTCTAGAGGTCGTGGCCACAATATTCTTCTTTCCCTGAGGGTGGATCATTAGGAAAAAAAAATTGACAGTTTTGGAAATGAGCTTACTACATTGTTTTGCTGTAACCAAAGAGATAGAGACATGTGGTGGTACCTCTGGTATCCTTTACAACTTATTTCCCAAGGTAATAATAACAATGAGAGTCTGGGACTCATACATAACATGTCACTTACACAAGTATGGTTGGCCTAATAATACATCACAAACATTAAGAGGAGCATTGTCACATAATACCTCATCGGTGAAGGGCTTGATGCTGCAGGGAAGGTGACACTGCTGGTTGATGTGGAGATCTCATCCTTGGTGAAGCCACCCGATGGTGTACGATTGTGGGTGTGTTGTGGTCAGAAAGCTGAATCGCTTCACGACCATTGCTGAAATGATGTTCTTCTGGCTCCCACTGTCGATAATGCACTGTAGCGGGGAACCCTTTACCCACATCTAGGAGTGGAAGAGACGCTCCTCCTCCTATGGATCTTCGTGTTGGAAACAATGGAATTGGGATCTGCATCAATAATTGGCTTCGCTCTATCATTTCCCTTCTCAGGTTCTAATTCAATGTCGAAGCATGCATCTGATTCAGAAGCCCTCATCTCGGCCACTAGTGACTGTTTGGCCCGACACTCACTTGTGTTGTGAGTGGAGATCTTATGGAACTCACGCCACTTTCCTGTGTCCTTCTTCAGCTTCACTGTGTTGTTATTTACTTACGGCTTTGGCAAGTTGTCTTGAGACACCATGCCTTGGATTTGTCCTTTGTTCTTTGGTTTGGGGGTACCTTTCTCTTGCTTTTGATTCACAGATCCAAATTCTCGCTTCCTTTGTTTGAATTTCTGCTCAATCTTGGCAACATAATGATATGCCGTACCAAGCGAGGATATGTCAAGGAGCTCCATTTTCTCCTGAATGTATTTGTTTAGACAATTGTGGTGCTTCAACACCAAATGTTTCTCCGAATATTTGATACCAAACTTTGTGAGTAGGGTATGGAACAAATTTGTTAGCTCATTCACATCTTGATCCCTTTGCTGCCGCTGCATAGTCCATTGTATGTACTTGTCCTCATATCTCCCCACAGAATAATATTTTTCCTTGATGGCGTCTCAGAAAGAATTCAAAGTGGGTAAGGTTGAGAACAGAGAGGGTTCCTCCTCATCCTTTTTCTCACCGTAGGTTTCCCTCCAGTCCTTGACATGGGGGGTGACTTTGAGCAGTGAAAAAATAATCTTCTCCTGGTCGAAAAAGTCATGAACCAATAAATATCCTTCTAATAGATTCAACCATCTATATAGGACGTCTACATATATTTGGACATCAAATATGGGAATTTCAAAGTTTACTTGTACCTTAAAAGGGTTTGTGCCTCTAGAGTGGCTACTGGATGCAGATGCACCATCAGTGGGAAATCATTGAAGGATCTGGGTAAAGTTATCCATCATCACGTTCCTTTGTTTTTCAAGGGCATCCTCGAGCAATATTTTGATAGGATCTCCTGCTCCCTCATCTTTCTTTTTTTCCCTCATGGGCGGTCTTCGGGGTTTACAAGGCTGATATTGCAAAGGTTCAACCAGATCGAGCCCTAACTCCTTATACCCCGACCTCGTTGGGGACATGCAAAGAAGGATCGAGAAAGAGCAGACCACTCTTTTACCGCTGATCCAAATTTATGCAGGAATGCAACATATTACAGAAATAACCATGAATACAAAGATGCAGTGGAAATGACACTTCATTTCATTAATATCAAATAACTAAAATTTGTTTACAAACATAATAGAAATAAACTAGCTAGGGCGTTGGTAGCTTATCTCCGAGAAGAGATGTGGAAGATATAGGCCTTTGAAATCTGTGTTACAATGAGGCTCTAAGGCCTATATATTATTGAGAAACAATGGAAACCCTAAAAATCCAAAAACCTAACCGTAGGATATGAAATGCCGGAATATGGGCCCCGTTGGGGTAAATTGGTACATCAATTTCCCGGGGTCGTAACTTTGGCATACTATATCTGTTTAATGCATATGATACATCGTTAGAAATATCTATCCGAGGACTACAAATTCTAGTAGGCAATAATAAGGTATAGAACAAACTAATATTCGCTGGAGTTTGATGCCAAAAAAATGTCATTTAGGGCCTCAAAATGGCTCCAGAAGTTCAGGACCCGAAAAACTACCAAAAATAGTAAATTGTGCTACAATTAAGGAAACTGAAAAACTGAAAGAATAAATGGTGGGGGTCCAAGTGGAATAGGAGGGTGGCCACCAATATCCACCTATATCATGAAGGGTGAAATGAATAAAATCAAGCCTCCTACTTTTGATGGAGAGCACAAGAAAGATGAAGATGTTGAGGTATGGCTGCTGGGTATGAGGAAATATTTCCAATTGCAGAAATATTCTTCTCATGTAGAGGGAAGAATTTCCATCTACCAACTTAAAGGAAAGGCATCCATATTGTGGGATCATCTTGTGCAAGTGCAACACGTTATAGAGAAGAATGTTACATGGAGGGAATTCAAGAGACATTTTGTAAATAAGTACTTAACTAAGAGGTATTATGACAAGAAAATGAAAGATTTATTTGAACTCAAGCTGGGAAGTATGTCCATTGATGAGTATGGAAGAATTTTCTTGGAGTTGTTGAAGTATGTCCCCCTCATGAAGGACAAAACAATTAGTATTCAAAGGTATCTGAGTGGGCTACCATCTTTCATCAATGATAAAATCCAATATGATGATCCTAAAACTATGGAAGAAACCATAAGGAGAGAAAAATGCTTATTTGATCAACAAAAAGGGAAACCTATTTTCCAAAAGGCCTGGGAAGACAAGATTTTTTTTAAGAGGGAGTAGAGGCAGAATGGAAACAAACCACCATTTTCAGGAATATTTCTCAAGGAAAACCAGTTTTGAGAGAGCTCAGGATGGCTGAAGTAGGTGGGCAAAGGCCAAGGTAGAGACTTATGGAATGTTGGGGTTGTAAAGGAGATCATAGGTATAGATATTGTCCTCACAGAAAGGAAAAAGTGAGATTTGTTCACAATGTTTTGCAAGAAGAAACGATAGAGGACATGGGAACAAGAGTACCAAGGATCTATGCAGCCCTGAACAATAAGCAAGCTGAGTTTCAATCACACATGATTGAAGTTGAAGGTATGATCGATAACCATTCCCTTACTATTTTAATTGATTCAGGGGCTAGTAATAGCTATATATATCCTAAGGTAGTAGAAATATTTCAATTGCGAAGAAGCAAGCATGGGAAATCTTGGCTGGTGCAGTTGGCTACAGGAGCCAAGAGGAAAGTTGTTGAGTTGGTTAAATCATGTCCAGTGGGCATGAATGGACTAAGTACCAAGGAAGATTTGAACATATTTCCTTTGGGATCATATTATTGCATAATTGTTATGGATTGGTTGGAACAACATCATACCATATTAGACTGCCATAAAAAGGAATTCACTTGCTTGGATGAGGAAGGAAATCAGAGAGCAATCCAGGGAATTCCTAGGGCAGTTGTTGTCAGAGAAATCTTGGCAATGCAACTAAAGAAGTGTTACAGGAAGGGCTGTCAAATATTTGCAGCCCATATGGAGGAAGCATCTAAGGATAATGTGCCAAATTTGGAGGATCATGCAGTCCTGGAATATTTTGAAGATGTGTTCAAGGAGGTACCAGGACTACCTCCAAAGAGAGATATTGATTTCTCTATAAATTTAATGCTTGGAGTAGCTCCAATATTAAAGACTCCTTACATAATGAGTACACTAGAACTGAGGAACTGCAAATGTATCTTTAAAAGCTTCTGAAGAAGGGGTATATACGCCCAAGTGTGTCACCTTGGGGTGCCCCAATATTTTTTTTGAAAAATAAATATGGGACAATGAGATTTTGCATCGATTTCATATAGTTGAACAAAGTGACTATAAATAACAAGTATCCTCTGTGAAGGATTGATGATCTCTTCGATCAGTTGAAGGACACTAGAATATTTTCAAAGATATATATCAGGTTAGGATACTATCAGGTAAGGATTAAAGAGGAAGACATCAACAAGACCGCCTTCAGAACAAGGTATGGTCATTATGAGTTCACAATGGTTCCATTTGGGTTATCAAATGCCCCAACTGTTTTCATGTGCTTAATGAATGTTTTTTTCCGGGAATATTTAGACAAGTTTTTCATTGTATTTTTGGATGACATCCTTGTATATTCCAAGTCAGAAGAAGAACATGAAAATCATTTAAGGATGGTGCTTCAAGTGCTAAGAGAGCATCAACTGTATGCCAAATTGATCAAGTGATCATTTTATCAAAACATATTTCACTATTTGGGGCATATCATATCTGAAGAAGGGATAGTAGTGGACCCTAAAAATATTGAGGCCATAAAAGGATGGGCAACACCTAAGAATGTGATAGAAGTCAGATCCTTCATGGGTGTAGCTAAGTTACTACAGAAGGTTCATTGCAGGGTTTTCAAGAATAACTCACCCCATCACTTCCTTTCAAAGGAAGGGGAAAACGTTTCAATGGTGTTAGCGCCACCATTTTTCTTTCCATTTAGAGTCGATTTTTAGTCGCGTCGTGACCCATGCATCAAAACATGTGAAGTCAGGTATGTAAAACCATGGGGTCAAAGTCAACAAGTGATCGGCTGGCCCTTGGAAATGGGAAGGGATGTCAGAGTCGAAACATGCGTAAGTGGTACAGGTATGTCTTTTCTAGAGAGTAGAGTCTTGTTAAGAAATCAGTCTCTACGTGCCCCAGGTCAAGTCAAGTAGTTAATGGAAGTCTCATCGGCAAGTGCAACATTTGTTATCAGTTCATCATGAAGGATGAGGGAATGAAAAATCATGGCGTTCGTATCATGCATGCCCTACAAACATTATCGCTTGTGTTCTACACGCGGGGATGTGCCATGGAAAATATGCAATTCAATTCAAAACATCCCATCGCCATGAATTCACTATTCTCCGGCATGATTCCTCCTTTTTCCCGACTCATTATAAATTCCAGATGCTCAACACCCATTTTAGTTGTGAAACCGGGTCCGCACTCTGTTTGCAATTTCCCTTGCCAGTTCAGGTTGATCAAAGTTCCCTCCTTGTGCATTTTCCGAATACACCGCGCGCAAAATACATAATGGTCATGCCATGGAGACCTCCCAAAGCATAAGAAAAGGTGCACAAAGCAACAAAATTTCCAGGTCCAAGCCCCAAAACGACTGGGAGTCGTTCTCACCCACAACAGGCATTCCCAAGGACGCGAAAGGAGTTATTCCTTTACCCACAAAAACAATCAGATCAAACTATGCGAAAACTGAAGTGGAAAGACTTGTGCAGGGAGGAAATACAGTAGAAGCCCTGTCTCGCCAAAAAAAAATACCCCATAGAAGGGGTAGGCTAAGGAAGAACAAGGAAGTTGAGGAAGCCCGAGTTTCAGAAGAGTCGCATGCCAAATCGGTGGCCAAAGAACTACTCGTGCACGCCATTCGACTGGAGCCCACCAGAGGATCGAGCTGCGAAAGAAGAAGCAGAACAAGGGAAATGGGTACCATAGGAGCGAATGATCAAGAGCCATATCAACAATTAAAGCAGACAAATATGGGTATCGCTGAACTCTACCAGGAAAACATGGAGTTGAGGCGACAACTAGCGACAAAGACTATGGAAGCATCAACAGCGCAAGGTCGCAAAGGGAATGTGTCATGGTTAAAAAGACAAATTAGAGATGCGCAAGACACCATTGTACAGTTTTTCGAAGCACATAGGCTTTCAGAGAAAAGGCATACAAATCATTCCATGGATTGCAAAGTGACCGAGAAGGAAGCCCGCGCGATGCTCACAAACGTGTAGAAAAAAAAAGTTTAGCTGGTGTCCGTCTCTGCATCCGCCAAAAAAAAGATTTTTTTTTTAAGTTTTGAAGGACACGTTTCCCTAAAGTACTCTACCTTTTTGATAATGACCATGACCATCAAACAACCACTTTCCGTGCACATTTTTCTGTCAAATGAGTGCGCAACATAAATCAAATCCGTTATAGAAGATAGCGAGTTCCTGGTAGACACCTGTCTACTCAGACATCTGATCGAAGGGAAATACTGACACATCTTTTCCTCATATTGAGACCTGACCGATGATCAGATCCTCATGGAAAATTTGTGAACAATCATGTGTAAACAGACGTGATTATTGTCTATTTTTTTATAGTGCCATGTGAAGAGTCTCTAACGCATACCACTCAGTTTCCTAGTTTTTAGAGCTAGCAGTTAGAAAAATGGGTAGTCCAAGCGGCGCCCTTGTTTATATATTTCATCTTTTCAATGTAAGCCAGGTTGATTGGAAAAATTGGTATAGACCGTAGCTATTGTATGAAATTTGAGTTCTACCGAAACTTAATGCAAAAGTCCTGTAACTTGATGTGAAAATTCTAATTGTAGTAGTTGGATGTATTGTTTTCCCTTTCTCGCGTATGTGCTCCCTGTTATATTCATATCTTTTTAAATCTATTTCAGAACGAATTTTCGAACCTGTGGATTTGCTGTACAACGCCCCTTGTTCGTGCCACTTAGACACAACGTTTTCTTCTGAAAGTTAACTCTGAATTCACCCGCAGTGGTGCTCTGAGTTACTTCCTGTAATTTCTTTTCGCCACACATTACAATTTTGCACTGAGGACTGTTGCTCGCTTAGCCTTCATCCTCTCAAGTTTAGTCACCGAGTCATTTGTTTCCATTGTTTCCTCAAATCGACTACATAACCCACCTATTATTTTCTTGCGCCAATATAACTAGAGACCATTATATAAAAGGTGTTAAATCTAGCCACTGCTTTAGAAGCCATATCCCGTGTGGATACCGTGCCCCTTGAGAGAGACCTCTCCAGATCCGAAAGGCTAGTTTCGGATCTCAAAGTTGGTTGAAAAAGTTACCTTCGTCGTCTGTTTATCATATGAACAGATTTATGGAGTGCTAACAAATGGACAAAAGAATGTGAAATGAGCTTCCAAAAATTGAAGAAACTATTAACCAGTTCTCCAATTCTGAAGATTGCAGATCTAGATGAAGATTTCGTGGTTTGCACATATGCGTGCAAAGAAGGACTAGGAGGAGTCCTTAGTCAGAAAGGATTTGTGATATGTTTCAAGTCCATAAAATTGAAAGAGAATGAAAGGCTCTACACCACTCACAATTTGGAGTTGGAATCCATTGTACATGCTCTAAATAAATGGAGACACTACCTCATGGGAAAGAGGTTTGAGCTAAGGACAGACTATAACGGTGTGAAATATTTGTTTGATCAACCTACCTTGAGTAGATGGTTGGAATTCCTATCTAAATATGACTTTCATATAAAGCACATCAAAGGAAGGGAGAAAAAAGTGGCTGATGCACTCAGTAGGATAGTGCATGAACTACATGCTACAACTATTAGCAGGTATTAGATGGATCTTAAAGGCAGGATTTCTGAAGCTGCAAAAGTTGATTTGCAGTACATGGAATTGGTAACTAATTTGAAACAAGGTAAATGCAACAAAAAGCTGAAGATTATAAATTGGGAATCGATGGAATTCTCTTGTACATAAACAAAGTTTATGTACCCAATTCTCTTGAAGTGAGCAGTGAGATTTTGAAATAAATTCATAATGTGCCTTATGATGGACACCCATGATATCAAAAATCAATTTCAACAGTCAAAAGCCAATATTATTGGACATGCATGAAGAAAGAAATTGTAGAGTACATTTCCAGATGTATGGAGTGTAAAAGGGTCAAAGCAGAGCATAGACACCCAGATGAGTTACTACAGCCATTAACCATCCATGAGTAGAAGTGGGAAGTGGTGACAATGGATTTCATCACAAGATTTCCCAGAACAAGCAAGCAACATGATTCCATCATGGTGTTGGTAGATAAGATCATGAAGGACGCCCATTTTATTCCATTGAAGACTACTCAAAAGGAAACTAATGTCGCTGATATTTATATGAGGGAAATAACATGCTTGCATGGCCTTCCCAAGAAAATTGTGTTTCACAGAGACCCGAAGTTCACCTCAAATTTTTGGAGAGGATTATTCAAGGGGTTTAGAACAAACCTGAACTTCAACACAACCTATCATCCTGAGTCGGATGGGAAAACAGAAAGGGTGAACCAAGTGATAGAGGATATGCTAAGGATGTATGTGATGGACAAACCATCTAAATGGGAATATTATCTACACTTGGTAGAATTGCCTACAACAATGGGTATCAAGCATCACTGAAGATGAGCCCGTTTGAATCACTTTATGGTAGAAAGTGAAACACCCCAATAAGCTGGGACAACCCAACTGATATAGCAGTGATTGGGCTAGAGTTGCTCAAGGAAATGGAAGAGAAAATGTTGAAGATTAAACAAAATTTAAAGGCTGCCCAAGACAGACAAAAAAACTATGCAGACAAAGGCATAAACCATAGAGAGTTTAAAGTGGGTGATCATGTTTTCCTGAAGGTGAAAGCCAACATAAGTTCTCTGAAGCTGGGAAGCTGTTCCAAGTTGGCAGCTAGATTTTGTGGACCGTTTGAAATCCTAGAAAGGATTGGACCAGTAGCTTATATGCTTGCATTCCATGCATCCATGACTATTCATAATGTATTTCATGTATCATTTCTCAAGAAGTATATACCTGATGCTAATCATGTGATTGATTCAAATGTGATTTAGGTGGAGCAAGAAGGCGCTTTGCAAGTGCAACCTGCGTGCATACTGGACTAGAAGAGAAAGCAACTCTGGAATCGATTCGTAAATCTTGCAAAGGTTCAGTGGACCTGGTACAGTCCCAAGGATGCAATATGGGAGCATGAAGATTTTATGCGGGTAGAGTAACCACATATTTTTGAATATTTTGGAAATCTTGCTATTGTTGTGCAAATAAGTTGCACCGAGGACAATGAAAAAATATGGGGAGGGGATTGTAACACCCCAAGGTCGAGCCCCTGCTAAATTGTAATTATGTTTATAGGATGGTGAGCGAAGTGTTTATAAGCTAGAATAATTATGTGTTTATTAGGCCGGAGAGCCCAGATGCTAAGGCCAATGAGCCTAATTTTGTATATGTAAACACTCGCATCATTAATAAAAATTACATTGTTGTGTGTAGACCCTCCACAGAGAAAGAGTTATGGGGGACTAAGCGCCACTAGGTAGGGAAGGGGCTAATCTAGATAAATTAAATCTAAAGGAATAATATTATATTATGATTTCCTAGAGGATAAGGTTTGACATAACTGTGTTGTCGTAAGTTCTTGGGGAAATGGAACGAGTGTTAAGTGGATCTCATGCAACTTCAGGAAGACATATGTCAACCTGGGGGCATGGAGTTTTTATGTGGGAATTCATCTTGTTGGGGGTTCCCTCACCATCCCGTCTGCACTCTCGTGATGTTAACCACCCTGGAAGTTATCCATACTCCTGACTGAAGTAGTTACTAAGATAGGAAAATCCCAGAACTTGCAGTTATACTTGAGTTGTCCTGTGTATTTCCTGGGAAGCCCGACGCACTTGTTTTTCCTAAGCCCATTCTATGTCTTAGAGGATGGATGTTGCTGCCAACACAGTTCCTTGACCGATTTTGGATTGATGCAATATTCTATGTCTTTACCCATTTTCAATTGTTACCATCACCTGTGTGTTAGTCGAATTCTGTTGTTGACATCACCCATGTCCATTTGACATAAGAGATGAATTGAAGAAGAAGGTTGTCAGGCTTGTGATCAACTCTCCCAGGTGAGAGAGTTTGCTGGGGAAGTGAGTTATTCTGGAGGGAGTTCCGTAGCAGCTACAATGCTATGAGACTTTCGGTCCATCCTGTTGCTGAAGACCAAGAAAAGGGAGGTGTAGTAGTTGCTGGACTTGTGATAGTGAAGGTGTACCCTCCTAGGGTGGAACAGGCGTGTGGGGAATGAGGTTCTGTGGATTGTGGGTGTAAGTGGATCTTGGGAGAAAATTCTTCCTATTGTTCTATGTGACTTAGTTGTTGTCCTTTCCAAGCCTAGGAATCCCTTGCCTGATGGAGTTTAGTCCCAGCTCGAGGGTGACCCACTGCTGAGCGTGATGAGCAGCGTGGTCTAAGGCCGGGAGGTTCGTGGAAGGTCTGAACGTAGTTGGTGGTCCTCAATTAAAATATAAGTACCCATTTCTCTGTTCATTCACATACTATGTATTTGTATATGCTGTTATATCTATGGTTTTGTCTGTGGTTACTGCATGTATGATTTTACTGCTATTTCTGCATTAAGCTGTGTGATAGAATAACGTAAATCATCTGTTAAATATTGGTATGTGTTATTGTCACTTCCGCAAGAATATGTGTAAGTACATCATGTTAATGTCTAGTTAAAATTGCATTAGAAATATAGACATATATATGTGCAAGCTCAAGCATGTTAGTTTCCAAGGTGATGTCGCCTGGCCTGTTGGTTTAAGGTCGGGAAGGTCACAAAAATGGTGTCACAGAATAAAGATGTTTCCATAATGGCATTTCCCAGCCTGTTGGGTTGCTGGGGACGTTACATAACCTCTCTCTCCCTCGAGCCCAACATGATGTCATTCAAGCTGCGGAGAATTACATACACCAAACTCCTCATGAAACTGAGGATGTTTTGGACGCCTAGGAAGAGTAAGTCAGAAAAGCAAGGGAGAGAGTCCAGGACAATGTGGTAGATGCAGAAATGATGGTGTGGATACCAGATGTTGGCTCTACCAGGGCAAGGGAAAAAAAATAATACTGTATCATTGACCTCGTCTGACACACAAAAGTGCTTCTGGGTCATTCCATGATAGAAAGCAAGTGGTATTTAACACCTTCTCTATGCAACTCGAATGTATTCAACTTCAGATAAAAGTGTTGGATAGGAAAATGAACATTCTGGTAGAACAAATGGTGGTTTTAATATTTGAGGAGTTCAATTAAGACCAACCACATGTGCCCGTGGACAATGTCCCTTCTTCTGATTAATTTTCTCATGTATCATTTTTAAATGTTTTCTAGTTATCTATTCACAGTAGAAAACATGCTATAGCTTTGTTAACTATTAGACACACCTAAGTCTTGCAACCACCCCTGCTTCTACTTCGGGTGAGACTTCATCTACTTCACAGGTGTTGCCAAAAGGGACGATAGTTAGGGTTTTGTTGGTGCGCTGTTGTAGCATTGAACCCTGGGTCTTCCCCTGTGCAAACAAATGGTTCCGTTGCCAAGACCTGAAACTGTGATTGCTGGGAACTGAGCAAAAGAAGCTTTGTGCAAAGATTCATCCTAAAATTGTGAAAGCTCTGTGCGTGGATCTATGCCCTAGTGCGCAGTGATCCACTTGATCTGAAAAGATCTGTGCTGAAGAAGGAAGGACAAATCTGAAGGAAAGACGTCAGATCTGGAAGAAAAGAGGTTGATACTGAAGAAAATAAGTAAGATCTGTAAGCTTTGTTCTCTGATAAAGGTAAGAATAGTTAAAATTTATTAGATCTGGAAGCTTTGTGCCCTGTAGAAGTAAAAGAAGTGAAATTTTTTGTTTCTAAAGTATGGATTTAGGTATGCTTGATAGATTTTGTCCTAGCTTGAAAACTAGGGCATTGTTAGATAAAAGAACGTTTGATATGAATAGATCTGATAAGAATAATGAAAGATATGTTATACCTATGCATAGAAAGAATTTTTGGACTAACCAATGGATGTAGGATCCTAGAAATAAATTTTTGCATGCTAGCCATTATGACCCTAGCAAGCAGTACAAGAAAAGTTGGGGATCATTGAAGAGAAAGAGAGGATTAACTCTTTGTTACAGTTGCAGAAGACAAAGACATCTTGCTAAGGAATGCCCTGGGAGAAACCCTAGTTGCCTCTGTTGTAAGGCTATGGACCATGAAGTACTGGATTTCCCTAGAATGATTGCTAGACTTGAAAAGCTGAATATGGAGCAAGCAAACTCTGAAGGAGATCAAGAGACTAAGATTATAGAAGAATCCCAGAAAGAATAAGATATTATGTTACTGAAAATGAAAGAAACCCTCGATGAACATAGAGATGCCAGTTTGTCAGAGATCTTCAAAGAAAAGGAGAAAATCGAAGTAAGAATAGGAGACTTCGACATTGAATGTGCTCTGGATGAGGGAACACATATTCACATTATGACATAAAGTACTTGGGAAACCCTAGGAAGGCCTACTATGGTTCCTCCACTAGGAAAAATAGGGTTTTTTAAAGGAAATATGGTAACCCTATGTGGAAGAATTACACAGATAGCTATCAATACCCATGGAGCTTCGACAGAGGAAGAATTCGAAGTTATTAAATTTATTGAGAACCATGCCCCATTTCCAACTTTGTTAGGCAATATCTGGATTGAAAAAGACTAGATGCGAAGAAAAAAAGAAAAGGAAGCCCTAGAACAGAAGAAGCAAGAACTCATGGAATTTATGACTAGAAGGATCGCCTACTTGATGGAATAAGAAGAGAGCAGATCTAAGCTATTGAACACTAGGGACTTGGATGTCGAAGCTATAAGAGCATTAGAGGAACCACATAAGACTGAAATACCTAATCCATATGATGAAGGAGTATTACCCTTGGATATGAAGAAAGAATCTCAGCATCACGAAGTGACTATGTCGAGAGAAGATAATAATCAGAATGGAAAAAGGATGACTGAGATGAAGTTCACTGGGAAGAAGGCTAGGAAGATAAGTAAGAAGAGAGCCAATATCGAAAAGTTACAGAAGATTCCAGAGGAAACCTCGCAGAAGGAAAAATCACAGGAATTGAGCTTCATCGGGATATCAGAACAACGACATATGGCACTTCGCCATGGCGAAGCAATATAGCCATTAGAGCGATATACCCATTCGAATTCCACCCCGAATGGACATAAAAGCATTAAAGGATCACCACCAGAACGTGGGACCACACCATAACAGATGGATCAACGTTCATGGAAGATTCATACCCATTGCAAGTAGACTGTTGATGAATTTCCTATTCAGCTCGTCACGCCATGCCCGAAGAACACTTTTTCCAACTGAAAATTTGAATCCCACAGAACTAGTGATTGTCTACAGTGATCATTGCAAGAAGATTGTTCATCCTAGTGCAGTATTTTGAGATCATCGTGACCCCGATTATATTTCCCAAGTGCGTATGTCCGATGAGCTCACCGCACTTGAGGAATCTATCACATAGGTCCTTCACGATTTTAATGACTGAGAGAGTCATGTTGGAAAGAAGAATGTCCACCGGAGTCCAAGAATCATCGACGGGAGGAATGCAAGCCTCCCCGTCGACTGCTCGAGCAGGAACATCTCGAGCCGGCGCAGAGAGAAGAGCTAAGCATAAGGACGACATAGCCAAAGTGAAGTTAGTGCCATCCATCCTACCAGCTTACATACCCCCTCTGAGCAGTGAGATTAACAGGGATAGTTTCCCTAGAGACTTTGAATACACTCTAGTCACTGCATATCTACCGAAAGGAGTACGCACCTACCGCGTAGATCAAGACAAGGTTACAACATTGAAGTTTTGCGACTTCAACCTGGGGGACCATAAATTTTACAACATGCTCGCCTCGTATAAGTAATTGACGAGAACTAAGGGAAATAATTTGAAGCTCATCCCTAAGAAATGGACGATGAACCTCGCATAATCTACTTTGCTTAACGTTATAAAAATACCACACTTTGGGAGACACCAAGAGGTGAATGCTTGTGCAAAATTGCTGCTAGAAAGTTACCACAGAGGATCACCGGGTTAATCTTCTTTCAGCCAGTAACCTTAAACCTAAAATTACCTCTCCCTCATCCCCTCATTGTGCTCTCATCTCTCTATCTTATATCTAGGGCACCACCGATCAGATCTCCAAGTTCTTAGCTAAAAAAAATATTAAAACTGTATTCAAACCTTACAAAACCCTAGAACAACTTTTTAGAAATGCTAAAGATAAATCCAACCTTGGATTGGCCCAAGAGTTTACGAAATTCCCTGCTCTTGTGGGAAATATTACATAGGTCAAATACCAATGTATTTATATATCAATGACAAGCTTCCCTCACATAGTATTTATTATATATCAATGATTATATATCTTTTTAGTTAATAAAAAATATGATAATTAATAAACATCTCTTTTATTTTTTCATAACAAATAAAATGTCAAAGTTAACTAAGTCTTTCCTTACCTTTCATAAGATTCGATAAACTAAATTGATTTATTCATCATAGTATCTTAACAATATTACATTTTATTATAAAATTTCACCACAACCAAATATTATTTTATAATTTTTTAATCCATGAATGCAAATATTATTATTAATTTTTTTTATCCACAACCAAAACATATTATTTTTAAATTCCATCATCGTTATTGACATCTTCATTATCATCTTTAACATAAATTCATAGCTTAAAGATCATATACACTTTCTTTTCAAGAGGTATAATCTTTTCATCGATTTGAGAGTTACTATAAGAGGTCTTCATCAAAATAGTGAACCAACCTCAAATATGATCATTTTAATTGTAATATCTATACGATTTCAATTAACATCATTAATATAAAGACTCCCCTCAATTACTTCAGCTTTCCCATTCACCCGCTTAAGAAGTATACTAGTATATATATTTTATATATAATATAAACTATATAGTTTATATTATATATAATATATATTATATATACACTATATAATATATAATATAAACTATATAAACTATATAGTTTATATATAATTTGTATTATATATAAATTATATATAATATAAACTATATATATTATATATATAATATAAACTATATATATTATATATACAATATAAACTATATATAATATATAGTTTATATTATATATAATATATAAACTATATATAATTTATATATAAACTAAGAGGTTTCATACATTTTTTAGGTCTCATACCATACAACCTAAGTGGGCCTAATGGTTAAGAATATGTGTTTCCTCTTAAGAGGTCTCAAATCCAGAGGGAGTAGGGTATGCATATGTCCATAGACTTTACCAATCAAATCACTGGGTGGAGGGAGTTCTTTGTCCCACAAACAAAATAGTCTCATACACCAATTTGATGTGGCTTGGCCATGACCTTAAAAATAGATTATTACTATTATTATAATATATATAGTTTATATATAATATAAACTACATATATTATATAAAGTTTATATATAATATAAACTATTTATAATATATATAGTTTATATTATATATAAACTATATATATTATATATAGTTTATATATAATATTTATATAGTTTATATGATGATATTGATGATGATGATGATGATGAATGAATGAATCTCCATTAAGACCGAATTGGTTTATTAGACGTTAATCATCATCATATATAGTTTATATATAAACTATATAGTTTATATATAATATAAAATATAAACTACACTTATAATAATATATAAATTACATATATGATGGGAGAGGGAAAGGGGGCGAAGCCTGACATTGCCCCCTTTGCCCTCCTCATCATATATGTAGTTTATATATAATATAAACTACATATTAGATATATAGTTTATATATAATATAAACTACATATTAGATATATAGTTTATATAATATATAAACTACATATTAGATATATAGTTTATATTATATATAAACTATATACTGTTTGGTCCATTCACTTGTCATGTTATTTATTAGGGGCTACCATCCAAGACCCATTTGGCTAAGAGTGAGTTGAAAAATGAACTTTGTCTAATGTGTGGTAAACCGAAGACAACGAAGCATATATTTAGACTATTATTTTACCAAGGACTATATATATATATCCTTGGAAAAAAGTCGTAATTTTATTAAGGTAGTACAAAATTACATCCGCAGATATATATTTGCTTATAAAAATATAGGAAATATATATATTGTCTTTGCATTGTCCTTTCAAAGCTGTATGTTCATCATATACATACAAGATTCAAAATATACCCTTCTTGTTTTTTGTGCCCCATGACTTCCGAGTCATGTACATTGATTATCCAAAAATCAGGAGTAATAGATGCGCTTTCCGAAGCTCCAACAAGTCGTTCTTGTATGGTCGGTGTATTTTTATATTTTTCCTTCCTGAAAGGACCGGTGATATTCAAAACTTCCATGTTCTGTGTATTTTGTAATATGCCAAGAACCATACTCTAGCTGGACGACTTCTTTGGAAAGCTAGTCGGCCAATGCATTTCTTTCCCTGTAGATATGTGAAAGAGAGACAATGTCAAAAGTCGAGATTGTCCTTAATACTTCAGCAAGAAAAGGTCTAAATCTAGCAGTGTGACAAAAATGTTCTTGTTTTTCCCATTTGATGATAAGAAGGGAGTCCCCAAAGACTTGTAGTGTAGTGCATCCTTTTTCTACTGTGAAGAGGAGGAGTAGTTTTAAAGCCAAGATTTCAGAGAAGTTGTTGGTGCCAGGCCTCAATCCAGCCCCGAGATAGTAAAAGTGTTGTTCTGACAGGTAAAGACATCCCCCTGCCCCACAGTTTAATTGGTCTCCCGTGGTTTCCCTATCAAAGTAGGCCCACGACCGACCTGTATCTATCTGTTCGATCTGTGTTTGGCGAAAATTTTCCGTTCCCTGCCCAAATCCCAAGTTGAGAGAAGTGAGGATACTTAGGAAATTTGCAACCACCTGAGGAGCCGACTGGGGTTCATCTCTGAAAATAGAGTTATTCTAGTGATCGATACTTCCCAGGCAACAATGATGGGAAAGGATTTTGTATTTTTTGGTGTCCCATTGGAGAGCCAGTCGGCTAATGCTTCTTCAAAAGTTTCTCCTCGCCAGGGACCAATGGTCGAGTTTAATTTATAAGCTTCCTCCCAAATCGAGAGGGTGAAGGGACATCATAAAAAAGAGGTGTTTAATTGTTTCCCCCTGTTCTTTGCAAAGTGTGCACCAGCTCGACCCATGGAATTGCCTTTTTTGGAGTACGTCCCATGTAGGCACTTTGTTTTCTAAAATTGACCAGGTTAATAACTTGCCTTTTGTTGGGCACTTTTGTTTCCAAAGTTTCTTCCGCCACCACTTCACTTCTTGTTGGATTGGGTTGGTGTTTAAAAGAACATATCCAACTTTTGGTGTGTAGAAACCTCCCGATTCTTCTTCCCAAATAATCTCGTTCTCTCTTTCGCTCAGCTGAATGTTTGCTCTCCCAAGTGATCCGAGGTAAAGGTTCCAGCTTACAATGTCTAAATCATTTAACCCCAGAGTTCTGCCATCTTTCCAGCCTTGGTGCCACATAGTAGTGTGGAGAGGTTCCGCGACTTGAACCAGATAGTAATAGCCCCCATGATCTAATTCTGTGCAGAGGTCAACTGGTAGTAAGTGTTCCCTTATGCATCCTACCCAGGGGTCTCAACCGATTCTTAGTGAATGTCCAGAGTCGACCAACCAGGATAATCTGTTGCCAATCACTGTAAAGGCTTGCTGAATTGACTTCCACATAACATAGATTCTGGTTGTTTGGTGGGAGGGGCTCCTGATCCATTCAGTCAGGGTAAGGGGGGACACATATTTCTGAAGGAAAGCTGCAGTCCAAAGGATATTTGTTGTGATCAATCTCCATACTGATTTTTCCGCCAGTGTTTTGGAGAAAAGGAAAACATTTTTTAATCCCCAACCTCCCAAGGCCTTTGGTTTGGCTATTATGTCCCAGTGTGCCCAAGGTAGTACCTAGTTCTCCGATTTACCTCTCCAAAGATAAGAGTAAGCTAGCTTTCTTGCCTTTTCCAGTATGCCCTTTGGGATCCATGAAGGAGACATCCAGTAGACGGGGATTTCTTTCAGTACCGATTTCATGAGTACTAGCCTACCGGCCCTTGAAAGCCATTTGTTGCTCCAGGTCTTCAACCTTTTTTCCAACTTTTCCAGTAACCAAAACCAATCTGTCTTCCTATAATCATTTGGTTTTAGGTGAAACCCAAGATATTTGAGGCCCTCCTCCAGGTTAAGTGTTTCAAAAGGAAGAAGGTCGAGGTAAAATTGTGTATGTTCTTCCGTTAATCGAGAGAAGAGGATACTGGACTTATGTGCATTGATCCTCATGCCCGTTGCAGTTCTAAAAAGTGTCAGGACCTCTGAGAGTGTGTCTGCATCTCGGGTCGAGCCATCACAAAATATTAAAATATCTCCGATGAAGAGCAAGTGGGTAATGATCAAACCATTTTTGATTTTGATACTAGTGAATCTTCCACCCAAATTTGCCCTAGAAATGAACCGACTAAGTCCTTCGACCACTAGGAGTAAGAGTAAGGGAGAGAGCGGGCATCCCTGTCGTAGCCCTCTTTCTGCGAGAAAGAAATTTGTGGCCGAGCCATTGAGTGGAATGGAGAAAGATACCGAGCTTAAAAAAGCAATTATCCAATTTACAAAGACCAACCCGAAGCCAAGGTGTATCAAAAACATTCTGATGTAAATCCAGTTTACTCGGTCGAAGGCATTAGATAAATCGATCTTTACCACAACAAATTTTACCTTCTTTAGTTTGATACTGTGGAGTCCTTCCTGTGTGAATCCTATGGCTTCATGTATCTGTCTGCCTTCAAGGAATACAAATTGTTCGCAGGAGATATGTTTGGAGAGTATCGCCTTCAACCTTCTACTGATTACCTTGGAGATAATTTTGTAGAGGCATTTGCACAGGGAGATGGGCCGAAAATCTTCAAAAGTGGAGGGACTGGATGATTTTGGAATAAGGGCTATAAAGGTGGCATTGATCAGATTGTGCATGTGTCCCCTTTCTCTATATTCTTCGACCTTCTTTAGTAGGTCAGTGCCTAGAATGTATAAACAACCCAAGTAGAATTCTATCGGCCATCCATCAGGACTCAGGCTCTTTCCTCTTTGAAAATATTGTAATACTTTTAGCAGTTCTCTTTATGAGACTGAGGCTGTTAGTGGTTCTGCTTCATCTTCTTCAATAAAGTGGGGGAATAAATGTGCTACTTTGATGATTTCCACAATGGACGTCCCTTGTTATGCTGTAAAAAGATCCTTGAAGTGTGCAGTGCCGAGTTCGGCAAGATCATTGTGTTTGTTTACTTCTTCCCCCCTCCGATTCTTCAGAGCTCAAATGGTGTTATTCATTTTCTTGGCTCTGGCATAGGCTTGAAAAAATTTGGTGTTTTCGTCTCCGCAGGCTAACCACAGAGCCCGATTCTTTAATCTCCACTATGCTTCTCTTTCTGCCAGAATGTCCCTGCGCTGAGTCTCTAAACCATACAGTTGTTCTTTTGCTTCCTGATTGATGAAACCTTGACCAATTCCATCATAGAGATCTGCCAATTTTGTTTTGATATTGATCACTTCCTTATCCTCTTTAAATATTTTCTCTCTTGCCCACCCTTTTGTGGCTTGTTTGAGTCTATTGAGATTTTCTACGAAAAGTACTGCCCCAGGAGTCTGGGATTCTTCAGGTATCTTTACCACATCTTTCGAACCAATTCAATAAAAGTTGGGTCAATCAACCATCCCTCAAAAAATTTAAAGGGGCTCACCACCCTTTGATTTTTTGCCCGAAATTCAATTAGAATTGGATGGTGGTCTGATTCGCCTCCAACAGTAACCCATTACCTAACCATATCAGTGGATTCGAGTAGATATTCGGTCAGAAAAAAATGGACCAAATGTTTTGATACTCTGTCTATCCCAGCCCTCATGTTGGACCAGGTTGGAGATAACTTTTGAGGTTCCAAGTCCACCAGTCCCTGCTGGTCCAAAAAATTTAGAAAGAATTGTTTTTGTTAAGAACCAAATATCAATATAGCATAGAACAACCTCAGAAAAAGTACTCAACGCCTTGAAAAAGAGACAATTTCAGATAAAAAGCCTCTTCGAGGGGGCAACCTCCTTTTACCCCACTTAAATGTTCAAGTACAATATGATTCAAAATGAAAATGTCTCCTTGGTATATATAGGAGACTAGGAGGTATAATTACAA
>JZKD02S1205546.1:53902-68707 GCA_000966675.3 Picea glauca
TAAAAGTCCTAGAAGAAACAAATAAAAGAAATAAAAGAGCTAACTATTAAATAACCACTTAATATATATATGTACATAAATATATATAACTATTGTAGATAATATTTAAACAACAAATCTGCCTATCTTATTTATGTGCATGATATACAAGTTTCGAGTTTTAATCTAAACTAACGAAAATCTATGTAAAGATGGCTACTTTAACAAAAGCAGATAAAGAAAGCACATAAGCTATTTTTTGTTTTCTCTTTATTAATCTAAGATTAAATTTAAAAAGATACTATGAAACAAGAGTATGTGGACAGTCAAAGTCAGACCATATATTAGAGTTTCGAAGAAAAACAAACGACAAAAAAGAAAACAACTAACCTATTAATGCGTCCAATGTATGTATAATAGAGAATATCCAACCACCTTGTCTGAGAGGTAAACCTGCAACGAACCTTAAGATTGCTCCGAATAAATGCGAAACAATGTGCTGGAAACTGAGTTTCAATAACATAACGTATAATACAAATAATCGCGGTGATCTTATGATTTACAAGCAATTATAGTGAGATAAATCTTATTGTAAGAACTTTGCATTTAAACGTCCAACAAAAAATTAAAGATAAATCTCATAATTTGAATTGAATAGATGATCGCCCTATATAATATTTGAAGCATCACATATGGACAACATTTTATTAATGAATTATCCCAACTCATAATAAAGCATGAAGACAAAAGCTATCAACACCTATTATCATATCAAGATAAACAAAACTTGAACTAAGACACCATACAGAAGAAGCTAAAGTTGTAATATGTATTTCTGTTCCATTCAAGTCTGTGAATTAATTGTCCATACTTCAGCCCCAGGCCAAGATGTCTTCATTACAAAAAATATGAGTTTTTAAAGGGTTCATAAAAACTAACTGTCTTATCTTATGAGATAAGATTAAATCTCTACAATCATCTACTGATTAAAAAAATAGGGGGAATATAACCACCCCAGATCACACTAAATCTCTAAAACTAAATGAGTTTGTTCCTGTTTACACAAAAATAAGCCATGGATATGGCTAATAAGCCCAAAAAAAAGCTCCAGATCATTTAGTCACCATAAACTCCCAAATATCCTGAAAGAAAAAGATGAAATAAAGAAATTTACATATACATTTAACCAACATTTTCCAAATTTTGAATAAGAATAGACTGACTACAGAATCTGCTGATTCTGTAGCTAGTCTTATTTTAGCAACAAAATCTAATCTATTCTATGAACACGAATGTAACACTATTTTAAGACAAAAAAAAATATTTACCTTTATCTGGAAAATAAATTCGATTCACATGATCTCAGAATTGATCACTGCTGTGACACTTTTGACATTTTTTACTATGATGTTCCCTGTTGTTTTGGGACGTTTTCCTTATCTCTAAACAATGGACTTGAGCCTACGATTTTCATCTGTTAGGGGGTCGACCAGATCGGTAAGGGTTTTGACCTGTGATTGTAAAATGGGTATTTCTATTCAATACTTGTCATTCCAGAATAGACAAGTTTCACATTGTGAATCTGTGACGGTCGTTTGAGAATACCCACGGTTGAGTGCCATACTGTGTGCACTATTGCCTTTAGGTTTGTTATCAAACTTGATACCTGGAAATCCTTGAATGTGCTTCAAGCAGGGTGGCAAATTATCCACAAAATTGTAAGCCTGGTCGGGATCTGCTTGGAAGGAAGGAGGGTCTTCTTCGGCCAAGAATATGTTGATCTCCGAGTCTGATCTCTCATGGATCTCGATCATTTTGATCAAGATCACATGAGGGTTCGATTTATTTCATAATTTCCTTGAGATCAACCTACCTTCTCTTTTATTTTAAAAAACTAAATCGATATCACCTTTAGATAGCTTGCCCACATGTCTGTTTGTATTCTTAGCAGAGGCGTTAGGATGTACGTGTTGTTCATGGCTCTGCTCAACAAATTGTGGCTCAGTTATAGTCTTACTGAGGGTGGCCGTAACATAGGCCTGTGTAGGTGAAGGGACCACTCTGGTAGGAACTATGGTTTCCTCTATCATAGGTTTGTCAATCTCTACAGTATTGGAGTCAACGAAACCGTTTCGGGTCAAGAAAACATTCGAGTCATCATTTTGTAACTTCAATTGATGTACCAAGAGTATCTTTATTAAGCCGTGGTGAAACAAACTTGAATCCAATTGTTGTCTTTTATACCTCTTTTCCATTTTATACAAGCTTCTCCACAGGTAATAAGGCATATTTAATTGAAACCCAATGAAATTCATAAGCAAACATATATGATATAGAAAAAAAAAACCAAAATGGCCTTCGCACATCACGAATCATTTCAAGACTGCTAGCAATCCATGCCACCGGGTTTTCAACATGGACACGGGCATACCTTTGTCACAACAATTGATTTTTCGAGACGTGAAGAAAAGGCTCCATGGAACCTCCTCGACCTTGGCATTTTTGAACCACTTCTACCTGGTCAAAGGAAGACCTGTTGCTTGACATAAAAAATCCTCTGTAAACTCAACCTGAATGTCTCCTACCTTGGCTCGACATTCGTCAAAAGAAAGGGCAAATTCCTGAGTGGTTCGCAAGTTGAATCCCTGTAATTTCTCAATAAAAACAAGCCACCCTTGACCCAAGAGATCCTCCCTTGCATCATCACACAAGAGCAGGGTCCGAGAGCCATTGGGTTCAATCCTAACGACCGGGGCCATTGGGATACAAAAGGCAGACAATAAAACACAATGAGTAGGGAGGGTTTGTAGGAGAAGACCAGAACGACATTTCAGAACCAAAACTCAACGATACCCTAACGCGTATGAACAGAGGTTCTTCAATATCAAATGAAAGGCGTTGTGTGAAATGAATGCCAGGAGTACATGCGAAACCCATGATTTATCTTGAGGTGATGGGTTCATCATTGTTGGATTGCCACCTCTCACAGGGTACAGGCCATGACCAAGTTCATTAATTTTTATGATTGCACAACAAGGTGGGTTTGGTTTGTAAAGTTTAGGAGAGGAAAAATTTATAAACCAAAATGTAGTGACAAGGATACGCATGACCAAAAGCCACAAAAAAATATCAAATTTTAAATTAAATGGACCCTTGGTGAATCACATAACAATCCATAAGCATACTTCACATTTGAGGAGTCAATAAAGAAGATGAGCTTGATAGCAGGAAACAAAATCTTTATTAACAAAAACTGTGGAGCCATCTACCTTTCATAAACTTTAAATAAAGCGGTAATCCAATCATAGGTTTTGATGCTTCGTTTTCATGCTTTCAGTCATGAACGAAACATGAAAACGAAAACACTGGGAATAACTGAAAGATCACAATCGTAGTTTCAAAAACTGCTTATGAAGAACAATAATCGTATGACCCCATGTAGGTAGCTACATAAATTATTATTTGATGCTTTAAAAAGTTGAAAATATGTAGGGTTTCCAACAATGGCGACTCGTTGGGAGAAATAGTTATCTCTGTATCACTGACGAGTTCAGGTTAGAAATATTTGAATGATTTCAAATCAAAGAACAACTGAAATACATTTGAGCATCTTTGAAAATCATTACGTGGTCCAACTTAAGATATCTTTCGTTAAAAAATGAAATCTGGTAACAGACTTAACAAATGAAAGCCATGATGTTTAAGTTATTGGCGCCAATGGTGTTGATAGGGCCACTACTGCCAGCAGACATCCATAGCCTCGACAGGGATGTCAATTAACCCACTCTGACGCCTCTATCCTATCCAAGAAAAATTAAATCAGAATGAAGGATACTTGTGATCAAATAATAATTTTATTTTTACATGAGAATTTTCTCTAACCTGACATCACTTCACTGCCAACGAGCCTGTTCAGTACCCCGACGAAGTTGTCTTGGCACCATGCATGCATTTACCCACTGCCAGCAAACCTGTTCAGTATCCCGAAAGGTTTGCAAACACTTCCCACAACTTTGGGGAAAATTATTGATATAATTTATAGATATCCAGAAGAGCGGGGTGATGTTGAAAATTTTAGTCTTTGGCACATTTTGTTATTTTCCGTCTGCTTTAATTTTTGCTTGCTAACCTTCATCATGATGTGAAAATAGTTCACTAATGAAACTAAATTTTTGAGGACAGGAAGGCATCGTTGATTTGCTTTCTTAAAAGCATGGACAACGTAAAGAGATTTTAATGATAGTTGTGTTTGCTCTCAAATGAAAATTGAAACCAAAAATCAATTCCGAACAAAAAACCACCTTTAACTAGTCTATTTTTTTAGAAAAACACAACAGTTGACACTCTGACAGTCTTTGACAGTTGTTTTAAGATGAAGCATTCTGTTCTCCTCTTCTTGAACCAAAAGGTGACACAAGCACGGTTTAACTAGAAAGCAGTGAAAACAAACAAAATAAAAGAACCAAAAACCAGAAAATAAATCAAAATAGAAAAAATATGTACAAAGATGAATCTGATAACATCATGCAAAAAATCTCTTGGGAAACTAAAAAAAAATAGAAAAAATCCTCATCGATGTGAAATTAGTCCTACTCGTGGCACCTTGGGTCAGGGTTGAATTTACAGTTCAGATTTATTTATCTCTTTACTTTCCACTTAAAATTTTCACAATAATAATGTGGCTTTGAAAAGAAATACTCAACGAAAAGCAAAGAGAAAAGGATCATGCAGATTTACCTGACAACAATCATATTATGGTTCTCATGGTGCGTCCACTTGTGCTGATGACTGCATTATTATAAAGAGAAATAATGAGGAATAAAACTAAAAGAAAACCTACTCCTAAACCTAACCTAACTACTAAACAAATGAGAATACTAGATGAAGTCATGATTCCAATGTAGCCATCAGAGTAACTCCAATCCTACAATGGAAACAAAATCAAACATTACTAACAAGAATGGTAATACATAAAAAAATGACAGAAATATATCATACTTGCCTTGATAATCATCATTTAAAAGCAAAGTAAGCATAATCTTATCATTCCCTTGAACATTCTTGTTGTATGAGTCCTCCAACCATTCAACAATTTTGTCATTATATGGGTTACAAAAATATGAAAAATTGGGATTATGAAGTTTGTGATAGTTATAGGGACCTGACATAACCATCGACCTAAACTGAAGTGCCCCAACCTCCCGAAAATTTTCCTTTCATTCCATATTTTCTCCATCTGGAGGATATAAAATGAGTGTGTTGAAGTTACCTCCTTGATCTCTAAATAAAGCGAATATAATCTTACCATTCCCTATGAACTTTTCGAGATATGAATACTCCAACCAATCTGCAATACTATCATGATACATGCAATTAATGGCATGGGATGGTTTGAAAGAATTCACATGCGAGAAATATTCCTGGTGAGAATAAAGTATTATACTATCAAGGAAAGAATCTTGTAAAAAGGTCGGATCAAGATGGCGATAACTTATCATGTTTCTCGATCGGAAAATAAGTGTTTCATTCTCTTGAAACTTTGAATTGAGCTTAGATATTTCAAGGTTAACTATTTGAGATGAACTAGATGGAACGACCAATAAAACATCATTGGTAGTAATATTTGGCCGATTATATTTTTTGACCTCAAATAATTGATCATGGAAAAATTTAGATCCTTCTCGAAACACAAATTGGGATGTATCAATGGAAGATGCAATTCGGGATTCTTTCAAATCATTTCTTGATTTACCCACAGATAATTGATGAGAATAAAAAATAATATGTTCATAGGAAGACTTATTTCCCTCTTTATCTTCTATTCGGTGATCTCTTTGTACCTGATTATATAATGTTGAATTCTTTCCAAGGCAATATGGAACATGCAATCACACAACATTAGGATCAAAAATATCAAGGTACAAGGAATAATATGTAGAATAATTAAGGAGACAGAATGCATCTCTCGAAATGATAGGTATATGCGTTTCAAAATCTGGTTTTGTCCCCTCTTCTTGTATAAATTGATCATCCTCTTTTGGATCCTCTTTCAAATAATACGAGACAATTTTTAAGAGACAATTTGGTTCATCATGCAAAGGAAAAATTGAGGGAAAATCACTAGAGATAGAAGGTTGATTAATAGTATGACTAATGATTTTGTCTCCTATTGATTGATCATGGATCTGTTCAACTAAATTAGGGGCAGATTTATCGTCCACATGATTATCAACTTCACATTCAACCTCTTTTACTTTAGAAACAGTTATAAAATCTATGAGAGTGTGACAACTGTTGTCTTTTAAAGTCAAGGTTCCTTCTTCGACGAGAGGAGAAATTGTTTGCAAAGAATGATTAGATGTGACAATTGCATTTTGTAAAGGATGATGTTGCTCATGATTTGCCAAAATGAAAGAAGTTGACAAAAAATGTGGTGCTTCAAAATATTCAAGATCAAAATTTGAACCATCTTGAGGTTGAGTGTTAGTGCTCAATTCAAACTGGTTAGAAATTAATTGATCTTGTTCGTCTGAGAGAGAAACGAGATATTTAAACCACTCATTAATAAGCAACATTTCTTTCAAAGGGAACCTAGTACAAACATGAATGAACCTAATTGCAAAATCATCGAATGATTCACCGTTTTCTTTCCTTAAGTAACTTAATTCATCATAATCATAAGTGTTAAAGTCTGATAAAAACTCCATTGCAAACTCAGACAAAGAATGAATCGAATTAGCTGGAAAAGATTCAAACCAACATTTAACCCGATCTCGGAAAGTGAGAGAGAACAATCTGCATGTAACATTAGGATCAAYGATCTTATGTCTTAAACATTCATAAATAAATTTAGAAATATGGTCTGCTGTAGATGTGTTCCCTTCACCATCGAAGGTGAGTTCTGAAAAAAAGATTAGCTGTCTTGTTGGGAATGACTKGTAGTGAAAAGTGGAAAGCATGTTCCAACACAGTGATTTGGGGAGCCACAGGGAGATTAAAAACATTTTAAATAAAGGCTCCTACAAGGCCATATTGTCAGTCAATCCCTCCTTCTAGCGCCATTTGTAGATGACACAGAAGAAAAGTTTACAAATTTGGAATTATGACAGGCTGAGCRGTAAAACTTTTAATAATTAAATTTACCTTTGCCCTCCTCCTAGCACCATTTGTTGACGAGCGAAAATGACCGCCCGTCAATTAGAAGAACGCGTCCAGTCTGGGGTTGTCTAAATAACCAAATCCATTTGGTATAACTCGTTTTGACAGGTTTAATGGCTCCGTTGGCCAATCTAAAAGTCCTAGAAGAAACAAATAAAAGAAATAAAAGAGCTAACTATTAAATAACCACTTAATATATATATGTACATAAATATATATAACTATTGTAGATAATATTTAAACAACAGATCTGCCTATCTTATTTATGTGCATGATATACAAGTTGCGAGTTTTAATCTAAATTCACGAAAATCTATGTAAAGAAGGCTACAAAAGCAGATAAAGAAAGCACATAAGCTATTTTTTGTTTTCTCTTTATTAATCTAAGATTAAATTTAAAAAGATACTATGAAACAGGAGCATGTGGACGATCAAAGCCAGACCATATATTAGAGTTTCGAAGACAAAAAAATGACAAAAAAGAAAATAACTAACCTATTAATGTGTCCAACGTCTGTATAATAGAGAATATTCAGCCACCTTGTCCGAGAGGTAAACCTGCAATGAACCTTAAGATTGCTCCGAATAAATGCAAAACAATGTGCTGGAAACTGAGTTTCAATAACAGAACGTATAATACAAATAGTCGTGGTGATCTTATGATTTGCAAGCAATTACAGTGAGATACATATTATTGTAAGAACTTTGCATTTAAACGTTCAACCGAAAATTAAAGATAAATCTCATAATTTGAGTTGAATAGATGACCACCCTATATAATATCTGAAGCATCACATATGGACAACATTTTATTAATGAATTATCCCAACTCATAATAAAGCATGAAGACAAAAGCTATCAACACCTATTATCATATCAAGATAAACAAAAATTGAACTAAGACACCATACACAAGAAGCTAAAGATGTAATATGTATTTCTGTTCCATTCAAGTCTGTGAATTAATTGTCCATACTTCAGCCCCAGGCCAAGATGTCATCATTACAAAAAATACGAGTTTTTAAAGGGTTCAAAAAAACTAACTGTCTTATCTTATGAGATAAGATTAAATCTCTACAATCATCTACTGATTACAAAAATAGGGGGAATATAACCACCCCAGATCACACTAAATCTATAAAACTAAATGAGTTTGTTCCTGTTTACACAAAAATAAGCCATGGATATGGATAATAAGCCACCCAAAAAGCTCAAGATCATTTAGTTGCCATAAACTCCCAAATATCCTGAAAGAAAAATATGAAATAAAGAAATTCAGATATACATTTAACTAATATTTTCCAAATTTCGAATAAGAATAGACTGGCTATAGAATCTGCTGATTCTGTAGCTAGTCTTATTTTAGAAACAAAATCTAATTTATTCTATGAACAAGAATGTAACACTATTTTAAGACAAAAACAAATCTTTACCTTTAATTGGAACATCAAATCGATTCACATGATCTCAGAATTGATCACTACTGTGACACTTTCGACATTTTTTACTATGATGTTCCCTGTTGTTTACAAATGTTTTCCTTGTCTTTGAACAATGGACTTGAGCCTACGATTTTCATCTGTTAGGGGGTTGACCAGATCGGTAAGGGTTTTGACCCGTGATTGTAAAATGGGTATGTCTGTGTAATACTTGTCAATTCAGAAAAGACAAGTTTCACATTGTGAATATGTGATGGCCGTTTGAGAATACCCACGGTTGAATGCCGGACTGTGTGCACTGTTGCCTTTAGGTTTGTTATCAAACTTGATACCTAAAAATCCTTGACTGTGCTTCAAGCAGGGTGGAAAATTATCCACGAAATTGTAAACCTTGTCGAGATCTGCTTGGAAGGAAGGAGGGTCTTCTTCGGCCAAGAATCTGTCGATCTTTGAGTCTGAGCTCTCATGGATCTTGATCATTTTGTTCGAGCTCACATGAGGGTTTGATTTATTTCGTAGTTTCCTTGTGATCAACCTACCTGCCCTTTTATTTTTAAAACCTAAATCGATATCACCTTTAGATGGCTTGCCCACAGGTCTGTTTGTATTCTTAGCAGAGGCGTTAGGATGTACGTGTTGTTCAGGGCTCTGCTCAACAACTTGTGGGTCGGTTATAGTCTTACTGAGGGTGGTCGTAACACAGGTCTGTGTAGGTGAAGGGACCTCTCTAGTAGGAACTATGGTTTCCTCTATCATAGGTTTGTCAACCTATACAGTATTGGAGTCAACGGAACCGTTTCGGGTTAGGAAAATGTTCCAGTCATCATTTTGTAAATTCAATTGATGTACCAACAATATCTTTATTAAGTTGTGGTGAAACAAACTTGAATCCAATTGTTGTCTTTTATACCTCTTTTCCATTTTATGCAAGATTCTCCACAGGTAATAGGGCATATTTAACTGAAACCCAATGAAATTCATAAGCAAACATATATGATATAGAAAAACAAAACCAAAACAGCCTTCACACGTCACAAATTGTTTCAAGACTGCTAGCAAGCCATGCCACTGGGTTTTCAACATGGACACGGGCATACCTTTGTCACAACAATTGATTTTTCGAGACGTGAAGAAAAGGCTCCATGGAACCTCCTCGACCTTGGCGTTTTTGAACCACTTCTGCCCGGTCAAAGGAAGACCTGTTGCTTGACCTAAAAACTCCTCTGTAACCTCGACCTGAATGTCTCCTACCTTGGCTCGGTATCTGTTAAAAGAAAGGGAAAATTCCTGAGTGGTTCGCAAGTTGAATCCATGGAATTTCTCAATAAAAACAAGCCAGCCTTGACCCAAGAGATCCTCCCTTGCATAATCACACAGGAGTAGGGTCTGAGAGCCATTTGGTTCAATCCTGACGACTGGGGCCATTGGGATACAAAAGGCAGACAATAAAACATAGTGAGTAGGGAGGGTTTCTAGGAGAAGACCAAAATGACATTTCAGAACCAAAACTCAACGATACCCTAGCGCGTATGAACATAGGTTCTTCAATACCAAATGAAATGCGTTATGTGAAATGAATTCCAAGATTACATCCAAAACCTAAGATTTAGCTTGAGGTGATGGGTTCATCGTTGTCGGACTGCCACCTCCCACAGGGTACAGGCCACGACCAAGTTCATGAATTTTTATGATTGCGCAACAAGGTGGGTTTGGTTTGTAAAGTTTAGGAGAGGAAAAATTTATAAACCAAAATGTAGTGACAAGGATACGCATGACCAAAAGCCACAAAAAAATATCAAAGTTTAAATTAAATGGACCCTTGGTAAATCACATAACAATCCATAAGCATACTTCACATTTGAGGAGTCAATAAAGAAGATGAGCTTGATAGCAGGAAACAAAATCTTTATTAACAAAAACTGTGGAGCCATCTACCTTTCATAAATTTTAAATAAAGAGGTAATCCAATCATAGGTTTTGATGCTTCGTTTTCATGCTTTCAGTCATGAACGAAGCATGAAAACGAAAACACTGGGAATAACCGAAAGATCACAATCGTAGTTTCAAAAACTGCTTATGAAGAACAATAATCGTATGACCCTAGGTAGGCACCTACATAAATTATTATTTGATGCTTTAAAAAGTTGAAAATATGTAGGGTTGCCAACACGTCCCTGTTGAGAGGGGGCCCTTGTAGTAGGTGGAGAGACCAAATCAACACCCTCTGAAAGTAGAGCTCCCGTACCCAGTGAAGTCCTATGCTCTGGGCTCTGAGATTTTGTGGTCGGTTCCTCTGCACTCCACAAACCCAAACCCTTAAAGCCTTCTGTATCCCGCGCAACTCCCAATTTTTTCCTTGGAGGAGAGAGCAAGGAGTTCAAACCTTTGGATTTTCGAATCATGCCTTTGAAGGGTAGGGGGTAGGAAGCCACGCCATGGCCATAAATGTGGCATCTATGACATATGAAGGGAATTCCTTCATAATCCAGTGTTTGTACAAAAGTCCTTGCCGCCGAGTCGATTGTAATTTCCTGAAGAAAACCCTTTTTCAGATCATTTTTAACCAAGATACGGGCCACCGTCAGGAGTCCTATTTCTTCAAAGGACATGTCTGCTTCTAAAAAACTTCCCAGGAGATTACTAATGGTCGAAAATCTGTGAGTGTTCCAGTACTGCGTCATAAATCCAAAGAGCCACACCCAGATGGGTTCTTCGTCGACACATTCTCTTTTAGCATCAAAGGCTGGGGTCCATCGTTTGAGAATGGTAGGAGTGTAGGATAGACACCAAACCTTTTTTAGAACCCAGTCTACCTCCTTTGAATTAGTAAAGACGAATGCGAACCAACCCCTTGTGAGAAGACGAATATGTGGCATCTTAGAAAGTTCTAGTAACCAGGTTTTTGTGACCCATCCTTTGAGGAAGACCAGTCCCAAATTCTTCCCTCCTACCCTGCCCACCACCACTCTTTCTGAATATTCCAATACCCTGTCCATCGCTACGTCCTCTCCAAAAGCCAACCGTTTTGAACCTGCCCTATCTCGAGCACACCGTGTAGACTTCGATTGTCCTTCCTTATTTTGCGTCTCTAAGGTAAGCCGAGCTTCCTTGAGAGGAAGTTTGTTGGGAGGGAGATCTTTCTTTTCGGAAGAGAGAACTGCAGTATTCACCGATTCTGCCCCACGACTGTTTTTATTCTCTCCCTTGACCAGTGATGGTGCGACTTCCTCTGATTTTGCATCCACTAGGATATCCGAGGGCGAGAAGATAGGATGAGAGGGTAGCCCCTCTGTGAACAAGATCGAACTCTCAGAGGCAGTGACTGTTGCCAGTTTCGAGTAAGGGTAGGTTATTCCTATGGTAAGTTCGCTCGAGCCAAAACCCAGGCTTCCAGTGAAATCCCCCACCGTCGCTGGGAAGGAGACGTGTTCACTCCCCCTTCCTTCAGAGTAATTTGAGCCGTCCTTGAAAGACAGGAGGTTTGTCAAGGGGGATGCCGAACCTACCCAAGGCGCCAACAATTTTCCCTGACCTCCAGCCCCCTCAGAGCGAGGTACCCACTGTTCACTGACCGATTTCCAAGGGGAAAATGACCTTGTCAGATGCCCTGTCCCACTTGGCTGCGATAAAAATCCCAAAAGTTCTCCATCAAACGTGGACGCTACGCCAGGCAACGACTGTCCCTCTACCCAAATTAAAATGGGTTTTCCAACCTCCAAAAGCGGCTCCATTTCTCGAAATCAGTCAAGAAAAAACAAAATAAGTGTGAAAAAAAATGCGGGCCCAGTCCGATTGCCCAGTATCTAGTCCCTGCCAGTAGTCTACCCTATCGGTTAACAACCATTAAACTGCCACCGACAACACTGTAGCAGCCTCATCCGCCATTAAAATTTAATGCTAGGGTTTCGTGCTCCATTTTTGTGTGATTCTTAGAGTGTACAAGTCCCTTAGTTTCTCGTGCCAAGTTAAAACTATAATTGAAAATCAAGTATTGTGGAATGAATGAATATATATATAAAATGTACGCTTTTATTTTATTTTTGATTTTTTTTATAAAATTTTATGATTCAATTTTGTTTTTCTTTAAATTTTTTAATATAATGTTTTAGTTTAGGGTTTTTACAATTTTTTTTTTTTTTTAAATATATATTTTAATTTAGTTTTTTTACTGGTTTTTTTTTTTTAATTCTCTTTTTGTTTTTTTAAGTTTCAAGGGTTATTTTGGTTATTATTTTTTTAAAATATGTATATATTGTTTTAGATTATTGTTTTTATGGGATTTTTTTTTTCACTTATTTTTTTATTTTTTTGAATTTGTTTTTTGCTTCATTTGAAAAAGAAAAAGTTGCTAAGATTTTGTCTTTTCTATTTATTTATTTTTCAATATAAATTTAGGAAGAAAAAAAAATGTTACTAAATAAATTTTTAAGTGACCATTTTGTATCTAATTTTGGGTTTCTTTTTTTTGCATAGGGATTTATTGTCAAAACTACAGTTTCAATTAGGTTGAAATGAGCCATAATTTTAACATTTAGAAAAAACTTTTTGCTTTAGTTATCATCTCTTTTTTATTTAGGTGTTAATTTTAAGGTTTTTCTAAGCTATTGTATGAGTTTTGAAGGTCATGCTTGAAAAATGTTGTAATTTTGACCTTGTTTGAAAAAATGGTGCTACCTGTAGCACCACTTTTTGATTTGGGGTTGATTTTCATGTTTTTTTATGCAAAAATATGAGTTTTTAGGCTAGAGTTCTCGTTTTGAGGTCACAGTTCTCTTTAAGTTGGTAATATTGTTGAAGATCCTAGGGGCCTTCCCCACGAATCCAGGATGCCATGGAATTGTTGATCTTATACCTCCATTTAAGCTCATATGCTCATTCACGTAACAAACATTTTCAACTGCTTCAACTACTGAAGATGGTTTCCACATCCGTACCATGGCCCTTATCTTAGGGTTTAACCCATACACAAAACGTTCTTCCTGTCGTTGATCGATATCCATGTACGAGACATATTTCACTAACTCCATGAACTTTATCTCGTACTCTTCCACGGTCCCGTTTCCATGAATTAAAGAATGAAATGCTCCTACCTGTTGTTCCTCGTAGTAAGTAGGAAAATATTTTCTCCAGAACCTTTCCTCAAAAATCTCCCATGAGATGGTGTCTGGGGTAAGGTGCAACTACCTCTCGAGATTACCCCACCAGTTCAAGGCACTGTCCCTCAACTGAAATATCACTATCTTCACCTTTGATGTGGAAGCATAGTCTTTTAAGGAGAAACATCACATCATTCCTTCCAACCATGCATCTGTACGTTCACTTACACGCCCCCCAACAAACTCTGGGAGTTTGATTTTCTATAGTTCTCTCGTGATATCCCCTAGTGGATTCCTTCCTTCTAAGTCCCTCGACGCTTCATGGTTACCCACTCCATATGATGGGGGTTCCAGTTCGACATCTGTTGAATGACGTCCCTTTAATGTCTCATTAATAGCCTCTAAGGAGCACAACATGAGAGCTAATTTAGGCGATGGTGGTGGCAGCGCCGACGTTGGTGGTCCTTGTGATGATGCCCCATGATCTCGATTTTCCCGAGTCCTAACCATCTTGGATAACTAAATCTGCATTAATCCAAATGCTTACCAGTAAAGAGTTTAAGACATTCCACATCTTGCTCAAACTTAAACTTGAAAACATACGGTTAGGCGTAAGTTCTTTATACTTGTCTGTAAATAGACATTACTCCTATAAGTTAAGTGGTTAAAGGTTGGGGTCAAAAGCCTATAATCTTGGTAACTTTGTTCAGGTAAGTTTCTAACTCCCTTGCCTTTCCAGCTATGCTAGCACTGCAAGGTACCCACCAATTACTGTTACTTACCTCCTTAAGTCTTTAGAGATTTGAAAACTAATTAAAGTGTTTTAAACACAATGTAGATTAATTATTAAAACCCCATAACCTAGATTAATATGTTAACCTAAGTTTCAAATTTTAATCCCTTTAAAACTATATTAATATTAATCTACATATTAGTACTAATCACTATTATTAATCTTATATTAACACAACATTTAAAATTAATATATATAAATTACCAATCCGTTTTTTTTAAACTTATATATAAATAAATACATAAGTGATATTTTATTATTATATACCATATATTATGACCTCAATAAACCTTTATATTAATATTTAACTTACATATTTAATAATTAATATTAATATCTA
>JZKD02S1205546.1:102659-126623 GCA_000966675.3 Picea glauca
CCCTAGGAGATGAAGCGCCAAAAGTCATGTGGGCCCCGTTTGGGTAAGTTAGTACATCAACTTCCCGGGGTCGTAACTTTTGCATACGATCTCCGTTTTAGGCGTTTGATAGCTCATTGGAAGGGTATCATCGAGGAGATTCATTTTGGGGGCTCAATTATGCCTTCGGCTATCACTGAGAACCTCGATCTCAAAAAACCTTCATTTAGGCCCTCAAAATGGCCCCGGAAGTTTAAACCTGCTAAAAATAGTAAATTGCCAAAATTGCCAGAAAACTGTTTTGAGCCAGTCAGAAAAGGTGGGTGGCCACCGATATCCACCTAGATCATAGCATGACATAGTGGTGACTTGGAAACAAGACACAAGAGTTGGATGAATATAGGGCAACAAAGCAAGAGGCATTGAAGAACTCTCCATGATGACTAGAAGAGTAACCAACCAGAGGAGTATCTACAACTCATATTGATCCGGATTTATGAGCGGAACGAAATGAAAACACAAATTTATAATATTAACATAGAGACATAGTGAAAAATAACATATATATAGTAAAACTTGACTTCTTTTAAATAAGAAATATGCTGAAAACTGTAAAATGTAGACTGAAAACAAGCTTGCTAGAATGGTGGCAACTTATCTTCGAGAAGAGATGTGACAAATACTCTCATTCAAAAGAGGATGAGAACAATGAGAATATTAAGGACTTTTTACAATAAACATGAATTCCAAAACCCTAGACATCCAAAAACCTAACCCTAGGAGATGATGTGCCAAAAGTCATGTGGACCCCATTGGGGTAAGTTAGTACATCAACTTCCTCAAGTTGTAAATTTTTCATATGATCTCCGTTTAGGGCGTACCATAGTTATTTGGAAAGGTCTTGACGCGAATCTTCATTTAGGGGGATCAATAAAATCAATTGGGGAACATTTAGGTTCATTATTGTGAAAAAACTTTGTTTAGGACCTCAAAATGGCCCTAGAAGTTTGGGACCTGAAAAATTGCTAAAAATAGTAAGTTGCCAAAAAAATGTTTTGAGCTAGTTGGACTAGGTGGGTGGCCACCGAGATCCTCCTAGATCACATATTATTAGGAAATATCCTATGCAAGCTAAAGCCCAATTTTAATATGATGACTTAAATAAGTGCCATGTTCAAGGGTGACTTGATTGACGCTGCATAAGACCCCCAATTTTTTTTTTTTGGTTTTTTGGTGTCTCCTTCATGGTTTAATGAGCATGAAAGAGAGATAAAAGTATGTGCGATAGTGTCTTTTTAATTTATTTTCAACATTCCCAAAAAAGAGTTAAAAGTAGACTCGTGAAGGTGTCTTTTTTGTGTTTTTTAATGAGTCTGAAAAATAGGTAAAAGTGTACTCGATAGTATCTTTTTTGTGTCCTTTTACAAGTCCGAAAAAGAGATAAAAGTGTACTCAATATGTGTCTTTTTCATGTCCTTTTATGAGTTCAAAAAATAGATAAAGTGTACTCATATTGAGAGAATGAGTGGCTTAACAACATGCTCCTATGTTCCAAGCACATGGAACCAACCTAAGAAAAATGAATGCAAATAGTACTGGAAAGTGAGATCCACTCTTACCAACTGTTCTCTCCATGAGCAGGTGGATGTAAAATGAAGGCCAACTAATGCAAGAGGTGGATGGTCAAAGGATACTGCAATAATGGTAAGTAGGATTTAAGCAAACAACAATACAATGGTAGGGTAAATGACGTGAGAAGAAAATGTATAAACGACCATCAAGCACCATAAATATTTTGGGAACCTGCATGGGATATGGCCAGAATATAGATGAAGAGATGGAAATGAGTCTCAACTTCAAGTCATGGCGGGACTATAGGAGGGTTGCCAGGTCTATGGGGAATTACAACATGGGCACCGAATGGAAATCCGGGTGATATAGGGCTCCTATGAAGGGTAGGCACTACTGTATAGGTTACAACATGCAAAAATGGATTGGCTAATGTCGCAACTTGATGGGATCAAACCTAAGGCATTGTGATGACAAAATGGGAAGTTAATAATGCAAATTGTGGATGCAGGGAAAAACTCGTCCCTATATTCCAATTTAAAAACACGTGCCTCATGTTCAGTGGAAGTCGCTAGCTTTGTAAAAAAGTTCCCATAATCCTGTCAACACATGTAAACTAGTTTCCGAGGGTCAAAATGCATAATGAAATTTCAAAAGGAAAATATTTTTGGATTTTTGGATATGGTATATGTAAAAAAAAAGAACTCACACCACACACCTATGTACAAGACACTACACATTTGAATGCACTTCAATGGAAGTATAACCACTCTCAACCTCTTCCCCCCATCTCCTTGATTTGGCCTCTTCTTATAGGATTTTAGAAGATATTGGAGATATGATTCATGACATATGAATTAGGTGGTTACAAGTCATGGATAACTTGATGGCATGTGAACTAAGCAATTACAAGTCATAGATATGCTTGATAGCATGTGAACTAAGAAATTACAAGTCATGCACAATTTTCATGTTTAATTATGATATTTTTCCAACCTATTATGAACTTTTTCCTCAAGCTCCATGCTCAATTATGATATTTCTCCATGTCACTATGAAATTTCTTTTCAATTATGAAATTGTGACAAAATAATTATTTCATTGTGAAATAACTATGAGAATTTTACTCAATTATGTAATTCTAGCCTCATAACATCTATTAACATGCTTTCAAAAGCTATGGTGGAAAATACAATTATAACAGATGCCCCCTAATGTATGAGGTCAGAAGAGAAAATGATGGCCGAAATAGATTACGAAAATTCATGGTGATGAGTGGCATAAGGAAGGAGCTTATAGATCAAGGAACCAACGAGTACTTGCAATCAGACATCAAGTAGACATATATAGATCATCCCCAAGGTAGGAATAATCATGCTCGAAACATAAACAAAGCATGGATGCCAACACAATACACTACGGATCCATGAATTGAAATGAAAGACAATGGCCACACAAAATTACATTGTGGATCCATGTCATCAACTAGATCATAGCCATGATAAAATACAATGTTGATCTATGTCACAATATATACATTAGGAAGGAAACAAGCACTAAGGAAAGTGCCCTTGAAGTCTTCAAATTACTCATACATAAGTGATATACTCCATCACAACTTGGGAGGGGTGTTGTGGATGAAGAAGGTGACCCCAAACCCAAGGTCTTCGTCCCAAACCCCGATGGTATGAATCTACATCATGTGAATAAATATGTTGATGTAGAGCATGGTAGAAACCATTTGATTACCGATTATTAAGGTATATTGTTAACATACATGAGGGGACCCATCGATAAGGAAGATGGACCCAAAGGTACCTAGTACAATATAGTGAGTGTGAATAGAGAATATGATGTCAAACACTCATAGAATCAATCGAGCAAGAGTCAATGATGTAAACCCATTATCAATCATGAGGAGGCTTTCCACTGAGGACTGCAAACTCCAAGGTACTAGCTGGTTTCTAGATCTCTCTCCTAGAAAATGTGCTGAAGTTAATAGGGAGAGATCTGTTGAAGGATGGCCTTAATTTATCCCTCATCAATCGACATGAAACATACACCGAGAGATAATGTAAAGAGATAGAATCACTAAATACAACTGACACATGGATGGTTGACTTGGAAATTCAACAAAGCAAAAAATGGATAAATAAAGTTTAAATGTCCCTTGAACATATAAAACGACACAATGGTGATTTGGCAACAAGAATCAAGAGCTAGAGGAATATAGAGAAACAATGTAGGATACATTGAATCACTCTCCATGATGACTAGAAGAGTAACCAGTCGAAGGAGTATTTTTGACTCATATTATTGGGACGACTCCTAGGCAAGTTAAAACCCAACTATAAGATTATGACTCAAATAGGTGCCATGTTCAAGGGTGACTCAACTAACAGTGCTATTTCATAAATATATCAATGGTAAAAAACCCCACTCTATTTTTGTTTTTTTTGTTTTTTAGTGTCTCCTTCATGGTTTAACGAGTGCAAAAGAGAGACAAAAGTGTGCTTGGTAGTGTATTTTTCATTCAATTTTAACAAGTCCAAAAAATAGTAAAAAGTATACTCGTGATGGTGTCTTTTTTGTGTATTTTAACAAGTCTAAAAAATAGGTAAAAGTTTACTCTAAAGTGTCTTTTTTGTGTCCTTTTATGATTTCTAAAAAGAGATAAAAGTTTACTCAATAGGTGTCTTTTTCGTGTCTTTTTATGAGTTTGAAAAAAGAGAGGTAAAAGGATACTCGAAAGTGTCTTTTTATGAGTCCTAAAAAGAGATAAAAGTGTACTTGTATGGAGAGAACAAGTGGATTAACAATATGATCCTACGTTCCAAGTGCATGGAACCGAACTAAGCAAAATGAATGCAACTAGTACTAGCAAGTGAGATCCACTCTTCGTAGTTGTTCTCTCCATAGGTAGGTGGATGCAAAATAGAGGCCAAATAATGAAAGAGGTGGATGGTGAAAGGATATTGCAATAGAGGTAAGTGGGATCTGGGAAAACAACAACACAATGGTGGGATTTATGACGCACACATCAAATGCATAGGTGACCATTACACAACATAAAAATTAGAAACCCCCTTGGGAAATGGCCAGAATATATATGAAGAGAGGAAAATGAGTCTCAATGTCAAGTCATGGTGGGACTACATGAGGGTTCCTGGGATTAAAAAAAATCGTAGCATGGGAACCTAATGGAAATATGGGTGCTAACTAGGGCGCCCATGGAGGGTAGGCACTACAAAACAAGCTACAACATGCAGAAATAGAGTGGTTAATGCCGCAAATTGACAGGATCGAACCTAAGACATTGAGATGCCAAACAAGATGGTTAATAATGTAGATTGTGGATGCAGGGAAAAACCTATCCCTATATGGAAGTTTGAAAGAACGTACCTCAATTTTTGTAAAAGTTGCCATCTTTGTAAAAATGTCCCTAGTATCTTGTCAAGCACATATACACTAGATTCCAGGGTAAAAACACGTAGTGAAATGTCAAAAAAGAAAATGTTTTTTTGGAAATTTTGGATACGATATATGCGAAACAAAATCAATCACATCACACACCTATGTACAAGGAACTACACATATTGATGATTTATGCCAAATATATTCGATTAAGAGGCTTAGTCCAAGGATCTTTTTCATAATCGATGAAATCATGGGTCATTGTTGGCATCATATGGCACACCATGTCGGGGCCATGCCACATAGTAACGGATTTCTATGTAGGAAGACACTCGTCATGAGTAGTTTCATGAAATATCATAGCTCCTTGATAATTTCCATCAAGACGTAAAGGGATTATGAAATGTAAATCTTTGGTGTAATGGGAAGAAAGAATTCAATGGTAATTTCCAAAAACGATCAGTGAGGTGGAAAAGTTTCGAGACTGGGAATTCTACTGGATGCCCCAAAAAATGCCTCTAGTCTTGGATTGAAACCCATCATGATAACTCTCATTGGTTCTAAATTACGAAAGGATGATCAATGCATCACCTCATCCTTTGAATTTTCTATGGAATCCATGACATCCAGGATGACCATATCCAAAGGAATATCAGTATCTAGGAGATCATGTGAACACAGAGATTCAACAACCCATGTGAGTGGAGTAGGTTGATCACACTCCATATGAGGATGGATATATTGACCAATATCAACTAATACTGATGAGATCACTCAAGAAGAAATATCAACTACTTTGAGTGGCATAGAAGCTCCATAAGACTCAACGTCCTTGGAATGAGGAACCACCCAATGATTGAAATACCCGAGGGATCCATTGGTAAACAAATAGGTCATGTTCATAGGAGTAAATTTTGTAGTGGGAGGAAGTGGGGGAAGAGGGAATGTTCCCATGAGCGAAGATTCTTTGAACATACCCACACCAAAACTTAATTAATTTTGTTGGGTATCACTCACAAAGGGTACATTGGACCTTGCATTGGATCCAAAATTTGGGGTACACAATGCAAGTTGATCGATTGCCACTATTTTCCCTTGATGAGGGAAGCATAAGACCGTAAATATATATGAGACAAATTTACTCACCTCATAGAATGAAGAGTGCCCAAGTAACAATTTGTACTCAAGAGGTTCATTGACGACCTCCACAACAACATAGACAATCTTACCACCTAACTCGATGGGTAAGGAGATGATAATCCCATGGGGATGGAATATATGTCCATCAAATGATTTTAACAATGTTGCATATGTGTTAATATTTGGAGATTAAAGGGTGATCTAGGTGGATATCGGTGGCCACCCACCTATTCAAACTGGTTCAAAATAGTCTTCTGGCAACTTAATATTTTTAGCAGTTTTTCAGTTCCCAAACTTCTGGGGCCATTTTGAGGGCCTAAATGAAGTTTTTTGGGATAAACTACCTCAATGATAGACAAATGATTTGATTGATCCCCCAAAATGAATCTCTTCAACAATACCTTTCCAACGTGCTATTGTGCAACCCAAACAAAGATTGTATGCCAAAGTTATGCCCCCAGGAAGTTGATACACCAAACTACCCAAAACAAGGTCCAAAAAACTGTTGGATTTTCATCTTCCGGGGTTAGGGTTTTGGATTTTATTTATGATAAAAAGGAATTTAGAGCCTCATTGTAACCATAATCTTATGAATGTGAGTAGCTGTCACATCTCTTCTCAGAGATAAACTTCCACCATTCTAGCAAGTCTTTCACTTTGTATTTCTACAATTTTTTACATTTCCCTCATTAATAGAAATTGTGTATTACTATATCTCTGTGTTTATGGTTGCATCTATGATATATTTCTGTTATATTATTTCATATCCAAGATATATCTGTACATTTTTTTAAATTATATCTCCGCTCTCATTTTGTGCCGAAAATAATCCAGATTAGTGGTTTTAGAGCATGCTTTTCTTGGTCATTTTTGTTAGTGCGTGTCCCCATTGAGGTCCGAGTATAACAAGTTGGGTCTCAAGCTTGTCTCTCTTGAGGACAACCACTCTCAAGCACCCAAGAAAGCCTCCATGGCGGAAGAAAGGAAAAGTGACAGATAATTGGGCCAATCCCCTCAAAAAATGACATACTTCCGTTATTCGATTTCCCACATTTTGGAAATAGGTCATACATCAATTCATGCGTTCGGTTCTTCCTTAGTCAGTTTCATGGAGGGTTCATCTAGCTAGACCAAAAATACCAGGTCGATGTTGATATAATGCACTAAGTCTTGGACCTTCCAAAAAAAGGATATGATCTGACTAATGTAATAATGACTAAGGATGTCACATAAGAGGTGGTGTACACAAAGTATGGTAGAAAGAGAGGATCAAAAGGGGTGATGATTTCATATATAAACAATGCCAAAATTAGGTTCACCACACAATTACATTCCTACAAACTACTGCACAAGTGGAACAAGGATGAGTGTCCAATGGGGGTAATCGTCATCGCATAACGATGCATCCAAGGCGTTAAGATGGTTTGGGAATGTTACTTGACGAATGAGTTCATCAGAGATTGCCTGGATGTGCAGAACCTCAACAAGGAATTTCACTATAGTTGGATGTTACTCTTGATGTCCATAATAATATGGAAGACACCACCATTCCGCAAGTATGAAGTAGAGGTGTCTCCATCCTTCCTCATGTTGAAATTCCTAGAGTTTTGATACAACAAGGACAAGAATTTCTAGTGTGAGAATGACACTGCTTTCCAAAAATGGTACACATAACTGATTTAAGCGACCACACAATCATTTCGCGTACTGTGTAGCCTCATTAATAGGTGTGAGGAATATCTAAAATTTTAATGTGATTTCCATAATTTGTACATCACCTCTTGTGCATATCCGCATGGCGATGTTGAGATCCTCCATTTTTGCATTACCAAGGAGAATATTCAACAAATTGTTGCAGAGTGGCTAGACGAAATTTGGCCCACACCATATGATGAGGTAGATCAATTGGAAACAAGGACTAAGAGGAGGAAAGAGAATAAAAAGGCAAAGACAACCTAATATAAATGTAAAGAACTAACAAGCCAACATAAATAGGCAAAGGCAACCCAAAGGAAAGGGAAAAAACCAACGGGTTAGCAAAAGCATACGGAGGCAACCAAAGAGGTAGGAAAAGAACAAGGGCCACAAAATATATCTCCGTTCATAGGGATGTTCGTACTTTGGTACATTGGTGCGACAGACATGGAAAAATTATCAAGACCCAATGGGAGGCCACAATGAAGTATGATAAATAGAATTCAATTGAAGAAGTATGACGACCTGTAGGGGTTAGATGCACATTTCCAGCAAACATCACACATGAAGGAACTACACAATGGGTAGGCACCTTGCAGAGTTAAAGTAGGACTTAGAAGTAGGTTAGTCATATAATGTGTAATAATTATGTGGAATAAACAGGTCAAGATAAGAAGGTAGTACAACACAAGTCATACCCGAAACAAATTTAGAAGATTCAGATGAGATTAAGGGGTAAATGCTCAGGTACAAACCAAAGGATGAAACAACAAGACACTATATGTGGCCATATGGACATATGAAAATACGACGGTGGAGAGATAGGTAGTTAGAGATAGGATAGGTGATGAGAGCATGGGGAACTAGAATCAGTTATGGAAATAATTCCCAATGGTGCACTATTAGTTATGGCATCGAAGCTTATTATTAGTCAGTATTAATGACAAGCACATACCTAAGTAGATAGATAAGAAATCAGATTCATGGATGGAAAGTCACAAAACAAGTATTTAATGCTTGAACACACCACTTCCATTCATTATTTTTGCAAAGAGAGTAGAGTGAAGAGAAGAAAGAAGACTATAGAGCATAGATTTGAGTGCAGAGTGACTAGAACGCCAAGAGAATTACAGTTTTAAGTGAATCAATGCTGGGCATTCAACACACACAACACTTCTAGGTCACGATTGCCACAGTGAGACCAGAAAAGATCTCATGAGAAGAGGGTGGTAGTACAACAAACCAATGATTCCAAGAAGTCAAATAGGACAATGGATTATGCAAGCAAGCCCAAAACGTGAAGAAAAGTTCAATTAGTAAAGGACCAACATGTGATCAGTCCTAAAATCCTGACTGGGGTAAGTATTAGAGGCCCTTTGTTAGGAAGGGTTACCCAACTTAAATTTGTAGATTACAACATCCAAGATGAGGCTCAGTTCCCTAAGCTGTTCTTTGACACACATGCATACTTTATTCCATGGGCTAATGGAAAACCATTAGTGATCACCAAGAATTGGTCCAATCCCCTAAAAAAATGACAGATACTTTCGTTATCGGATTTCCCACATTTTGGAAATAGGTTGTACATCAATTCATGCATTTGGTTCTTCCTTAGTCAGTTGCATGGAGGGTTCCTCTAGCTAGACCAAAAATACCATGTCGATGTTGATATAATGCACTAAGTCTCAGAACTTCCAAAAAAAGGATATGATCTAACTGATGTAATAGCGAATAAGGATGTCACATAAGAGGTGGTGTAAAAAAAGTATGGTACAGAGAGAGGATCAAAAGGGGTGATGATTTCAGATATAAACGACGCCAAAATTAGGTTCACCACACAATTACTTGCCTGCAAATTGTTGTGCAAATGGTGCAAGGATGAGTGTCCAATGGGGGAAATCGTCATCGCATAATGATGCATCCAAGGAGTTAATATGGTTTGGGCATGTTACTTGATGAACGAGTTCATCTGAGATTGCCTGGATGTGCAGAACCGCAACAAGGAATTTCACTACAGTTGGGTGTTACTCTTGATGGCCATGATAATATGGAATCCACCACCGTGCCACAAGTACGACGCAGAGGTGTCTCCATACTTCCTCGTGTCTAAATTCATAGAGTTGTGATACAACAAGGACAAGAATTTCTAGTGTGAGAATAACACTGCCTTCCAAAAATGTTACACATAACCGATTCAAGTGACTACACAATCATTTCGTGTACTAGGTAGCCTCATTAATAGGTATGAGGACTATCTAAAATTTGAATGTGATTTCCATAATGTGTACATCACCTCTTGTGCAGATCCATATGACGATGTTGAGATCCTCCATTTTTTCATTACCAAGGAGGATATTCAACAAGATGTTGCAGAGTGGCTAGACGAACTTTGGCCCACACCATATGATGAGGTAGAACAATTGGAAACAAGGACTAAGAGGAGGAAAGAGAATAAAAAGGTAGAGAAAAACTAATAGAAAGTTAAAGAACTAACAAGCTAGCATAAATAGGCAAAGGAAACCCAAAGGAAAGGGAAAAAACCAACGGGTAAGCAAAAGCATACAGAGGCAACCGAAGAGGTAGGAAAAGAACAAGGGATGTTTTTTTATTATATATCTGCTCTCATTTCGTGCTGAAAATAATGCAGATTAGTGGTATCAGAGAAGGCTGCTCTTGATCATTTTTTTTCAGTGCGTGTCCCTGTCAAGGTCCGAGTATAAAAAATTGGGTCTTGAGGTTGTCTCTCTTGAGGACAATCACTCTCACACACTCAAGAAACCCTCCATGGTGGAAGAAAGGAAAAGTGACATAGAAGACAATTCCATTAATTTGTTGCTTGAGCAAGCTCTCACACAATAGAGGGATGAATTGATGGAGAATTTTTCCCACATCCTTCAATGCATGTTGATAACAACCGACGCATCTTCGTCAAGAGACCACTTTGGAGGCACCTTGCCTTTCAAGGTACAAGTTAATTTTGATATTCCCGTATTTGAAGGACATATAGATGCAGATGCCCTAGAAAAATGGTTAAATCTGCTAGAAGGATATTTCTTTGTTCACAATTTTTCCGATAGGGAAAATATCACCTTCACACTCCTTAAGGCTCTCCCCCATGTCAAACATTGGTGGGAAACCTATTGGAAGAAAAGTTCCATAGAGGAGTCTAGAATATATGGGGCTGATCCCACTTAGGATTTTTTTGTGGATGTTGTCAAGGAACAATATTACCCTGTTGGTAACTATGACGAACAACACATGAGATAAACCATGTTGCATCAAGAGAGGGGCGAAGTAGTGCCAGAGTTCACCAATACCTTCCATACCTTGCGCACCATGCTGGGTATCAAAGGTTATGAGTGACATTTGGTTCTGAAATACTATGGAGCTCTACATAGATACATCCAAACTGAAATGGAGTTTTTGGATATCTCATCGTTGGGAGCTGCCTATCGATATGCTGTCGAAATAGAGTAGAAATTTAGGCACTGGAACAAACGGGATTTCAGGTCTGCAAATACGCAACAACCAAAGTATGATAAAGATGACCCTAAAAAACAACCTCCTGAAAACTAGTCCAAGCCACATGAAAAGAAGGGTAACAGAAAGATAAATAAGGAAACTAGAAAATGGTGAGATTTCCACAAAATCCCCTAGCACAACACTGATGAATGCCACTCAAAATAGTCATTGGTGGTCGAGATCAAAGACAAGGAGCCAAAACCTGATTCAAAAAATACTGGTAGAAGACAGATCATCGACGCGGACCCCACTGCTATTGTCACGACCGCAACAATTCAACCAGAAGAACCAATAGATCCTGAAGAAGGGGAGCTCCTTTTTCATTCATAGATGTGGGTGAATGCGACCCCACTGCATTTTATTGTTGATAGCAGAAGCTAGAAGAACCTCATCTCAACAGAGGTTGTCAAACAATTGGGATTGTCTAAAACACCACACCCGGAGCCATACAACATTGGGTGGTTTTGCTAGGGACGAGATATTCGTGTCAACCAACAATTCCTATTTTCATATGATATCCAACCCTTCAAGGATGAGGTATTATGTGATGTTTCCCCACTGGATGTCTGTGATGTTCTCTTGGGCCAACCATATATGTGGAAGCACCATGCTATTTATGAGTCGCGATCCCGTAGTGTCATTGTTACTCTGGGGGGTCATCTCTATAGTATACTAGAGGTAGTTCTGAATAATGTCCCACCTAAACAGTGCTGCAAGGTAGTATCTCATACTACAAAATTCAACTTCTTCAAAATTTGTTCAAAAGGTGAACATAAGGACACTGCAACCAATGCAACCTCGGTCCAAGCACCTTCTATCCAACAAAAGAAGGTCAACAATATTACAACAAAGCATAAATATTCCTTCTACATAGGAATATCATGTAGCTAGACTGGTTAAAAAGGTCCAACCCTTCCAGCCACATGTTCGTGACAACCTTCAACAAGCTAAGTAACAAAAATTCTCTAGCATCTCATCAAGATGGAGATTCATTTCCCTCTCCCTTGGGCACTCAATGCAATGGAGACCATTTCTTCCTAAGGAGGGATGATTGATCCAGGTGGATATCGGTGGCCACCCACCTATTCCAACTGGCTCAAAACAATATTCTGACAACGTACTATTTTTAGTAGTTTTTCGGTTCCTAAACTTTTGGGGCCATTTTGAGGGCCTAAATGAAGTTTTTTTTGGGATTGAGCACCTCAAAAATAGCCAAAGTATCTTATTGATCCCCCAAAATGAATCGCATCAATGATACCTTTCCAATGAGCCATCGGGCGCCCCAAACGAAGATCGTATGCCAAAGTTATGCCACAGGGAAGTTGATACACCAAACTACCCAAAACATGGTCCACAAAACTGTTGGCTTTTCATCTTCCAGGGTTAGGGTTTTGGATTTTATTTATGTTTAAAAGGACTTTAGAGCCTCATTGTAACCATCTTCTTGCGAATGTGAGTAGTTGTCACATCTCTTCTCAAAGATAAGCTGCCACCATTCTAGTGAGTCTTTTACTCTGTATTTATACAATTTTATACATTTCGCTCATTAATATAAATTGTGTATTACTGTATCTCTGTGTTTATGGTTTCATCTATGATATATTTCTGTTATATTATTGGATATCCGAGATATCTCTATACATTTATTTATTATATGTCCACTCTCATTTCGTGCCAAAAATAATCCGGATCAGTGGTATCAAAGCAGGTTTCTCTTGATCATTTTTTTCAGTGCATGTCCCCGATGAGGTCCAAATATATCAAGTTGGGTCTCGAGATTGTCTCTCTTGAGGATAATCACTTTCACATGCCCAAGAAACCCTCCACAAAAGAAGAAAAAAAAAACTACAAAGCATATGATTCTATTAATCTGTTGCTTGAGCAAGCTCTCACATGACAAAGGGATGAAATGATGGAGATTTTTTCCCACATCCTTCAATGCCTACCGATAAGAACTGACACATCTTCATCAAGTGGCTACTTTGGAGGCACCTCAACTTTCAAGGTACAATTTAATTTTGATACTCCAGTATTTGAAGGACAAATAAATGCAGATGCCCTAGATAAATGGTTAAATTTGCTAGAAGGATATTTCTTTGTTCACAACTTTTCTGACAGGGAAAAGATCACCTTCATACTCCTTAAGGCTCTCCCCTATGTAAAAAATTGGTGGGAAACTTATTGGGAGCAAATTTTCACAAAGGATTCTGGAATATATGGGCCCGAGCCCACTTGAGATTTTTTTGTGGATGCGGTCAAGGAACAATATTACCCTTTTGGTAACTATGACGAACAATGCATGAGATGGACCACACTGCGTCAAGAGAGGGGCCAAGTAGTGCCATAGTTCACCAATACCTTCCATATCTTGCGCACCAAGTTGGGTATCAAATAGAATAATTTGGTTCTAAAATACCGCAGGGCTCTACACAGATACATCCAAAATGAAATGGAGTTTCTAGACATCTCATTTCTGGGAGTTGCCTATCGATATGCTTTCAAAATAGAGCATAAATTTAGGAACTATAAAAAATGGGATTTCGGGTCTGCAAATACGCAACAACCAAAGAATGATAAATACGACCCTAATAAAAAACCTCCTGAAAACTAGTCCAAGCCACAGGAAAAGAAGGGTAACCAAAAGACAAAAAAGGACACTAGAAAATGGTGCTATTTCCACAAAATCACTTGGCACAACAATGATGAATGTCACTCAAAATAGTCATTGGTGGCCGAGATCAAAGACAAGGAGCTGAACCCTGATTCATAATCTAATTTTAGAAAATATTGGTAGAAGAAAAATCATGGGACACAGACCCCACTACTATTTTCACGAATACAACAATTCAAACAGAAGAACCAATAGATCCTGAAGAGGGGGAACACCTTTTTCATTCACATATGTGGGTGAAGGGGACCCCACTGCATTTTATAGTTGATAGCGAAATCTAGAAGAACTTCATCTCAACAGAGGTCATCAAATAGTTGGGATTGTCGACAATACCACACCCGCAAACATACAACATCAAGTGGCTTTTCTAGGGATGATATCTTCGTGTCAACCAACAATGTCGATTGTCAGACAACATCCAACCCTTCAAGGATGAAGTATTATGTGATGTTTCCTCGTTGGATGTATGTGATGTTCTCTTGGGCCAACCATATATGTGGAAGCACCATGATATTTATGAGTCTCGAGCCCGTAATGTCATTGTTACTTTAGGGGGTCATCTCTACAGGATACCAGAGGTAGTTCCGACTAAAGTCCCACCTAAACAGTGTCACAAGGTATTATCATACTACAAAACTTATCTTCTCCACGATTTGTTCAAAAGGTGAACAAAAATACACTACATCCACTACAACCTCGGTCCAAGCACCTTCTATCCAAAAGAAGAAGGTCGACAAGATTACAACAAAGCATAAATATTCTTTCTGCACACATGCATCTCATGTAGCCATACTGGTTAAAAAGGTCCAACCCTTCCAGCCACAGGTTCGTGACAACCTTCAACAAGCTAAGCAACACAACTTCTCCAACAAGACAAACATCTCATCAAGATGGAGATTCAGTAAATGATTTTCCCTCTCCCATGGGCACTCAACGCAATGGATACCATTGCTTCCTAAGGAGGGAGGACATATCTAGGTGGATATCGGTGGCTGCCCACCTATTCAAATTGTCTCAAAACAATCTTCTGGCAACTTACTATTTTTAGCAGTTTTTCTGTTCCTAAACTTCCGGGGCCATTTTGAGGGCCTAAATGATAGCTTGTTGGAAAGATGGAAAAATGGAGAAGATGTTAGTAAAGTCATTTTTACTAGCTTGACCACTGAAACACCTTGAAAATTCAAATAACAGAAGCGGGTGCAGCCGAGCGAAATTAAATATATTTCCAATGACAGTGACTCATAGAATTCCTATAACGTGAATATGAAAACTTAAAGAGTCTTCTTAAGTTCTGTCTATAATATCATATATTTTAGTAAAGATGTAAGATAAATTCAAATTGTAAGATAATAAAACAAAAGGAGACGAAATGAAAAGTTGTAATCGAAAAAAAAAGAACAGTTAAGGGAAATGAAGAGTCTCTCTTATTTTATAAAAGAGAATTCATTGTACGAAGTGAAGGGACTTTTTCCCATTGAATCTTTGGATGGTCTTATTATCTTTGATTCAATGAAGAGAATAAGGAATTTTGGGATCATAAATTTTTTGCGACTACATATGGGATTATTCTACATGTGCGATTGTTTCATGAGTTTCTTGAATAATTTTCTATTTGAACTACTTATGTATATGTTATTTAAGATGCTTATGCATTTACGATTTCTAAGGGATACAGGGATGTTGTTGCAGGTGTAATCTATAAATATTTATTTTTATATCCGTTGCATTATTGTTTTCATATATTGTTGTTTCTCATGAACTAATTTTGCAACGAGTGATATCATCTTATTCTACATTTGTCTGTTAGAATTGCTCCTGCAGGATAGGTTATAAATTGTAAGATTGGATAGTTTGAATTTATTTTAATTAGATTATATTTAGAATTAATTAGAATTATTTGGGGGACAATTTACTGTCTTTCCATTTTTCGACAAGTGAGCACTACCCACGTGCGAGTATTTTACATTGCGTGGCACCAAGATTCAGTGCTTGCGCCAACCAATGTTCTACTGCACATGCCAACCTGTTTTTTATTGCACACATGAACTTGTAAAATCTACAAGCATGTTGAATCCTCAAATATCTTCGTTAATGATTGTAACCATTTTTGTAACAAACCAACTGGTCAAGGTCGAGGTTATGGGTAAGCTGGCAAGGTTGTTATGATTGTCACACTCTGGTAGGGATAAAGTAAATGCATGTGGATATGTAAGGTTGGGTTTTTTGGTAAAGTTTTAGTTCATTTTTATGTTAGTTGTAGATGAGTTAGATATTTAGTTAAGAATTGTATCATTTCTTGTTATGGTTTGTTTTCTTCACTAGTTGTTTAGAGATGTTATGTGAATATGAGAGAGAAAGTAGATTGAGATCTAAGTGTATTGTTGGTCCCTATTTCACTTTGAATGCACTGTGATAGGGTTTTGACCTTCTATGTATTGAAATGTATCTGAATGATGTTGAGATTAATGAATGAAGCATGAAGTACCTTTGTCTCTGTATATCATGGATCTTAGTATGAATGTATGTTTGTTATATAGTATTTTACACAATACTTATATGGATGTTATGAATAAATGTGAAATGAATGCATGGTTCTGAGTTGGATGTTTCTTGTCTATATTATTCCTCCATGATTTGCATGAAACCTACATTCTTTGTGATTCTCATGGCGTCTTGGGTGAGACCTTCTTCAGTACTTAAAGATTGAATATGCTTGTGGCTATGGGGAATTTGATGGTAAAGCCTTTTGAACCTTGAGTTTGAAACCCCAAACCAATAATTGGTTATGTTGTTGTGACCTGATGGTTTTGTGCTACATGTGGGAGGAAGGAAATGACATGGAAGCCTTCCAAAAAGGAGATAAAAGAATGGATCTATGAGAAGGAGGATGAGTTCACACGTAGAGAGACAAAGAATCTATATATCCACCTTGAACGATAGAAAAAAAAGGTACATTTATTCATATTTACATGAAATTTTCTTTTTCAAGTTTCCTTGTTTATTGCATGAGTGGATACAGAGTCAAACATAAATTAAATCTATATGGATAGCACAAAAATAATTGGTTTGGGACAAAGATGTGGTCAATATGTTGATATCTATGGATAATAAGTGGGATAGAGCCATCAATTTTTGGTTTGATTTTGTGTGAAAGAAGGGTATATTGTTGAGTTTGTTGTTGAATGCACCAAATATTTGAGTAGTGTTGAAAGAAAGTTTGTAGTTGGCCCTAGAAGGAGATTGTTTGAAGAAATCCCTCTATGAATCAAGACATTGTTGGTGGAGAAGGGGCTGATGTGCATCGAGCCTGATAGGATGGAAAAGTAACCCCCCCTTCCCATGCACAGAGGGGGGGGGGAGGGACGAAAATATGGGGGAAGATGAAGATATGAGGTGAGAGAGAATGGATCTAGAAGAGTAGAGAAGAAGAAGAGATGAGCTAAGGAGGTGAGTTGAGTATAGAATAAATAAAAGAAAGAAAGGGATGACAAAAAAATAGAAAGATCTATGATGAAGAGAAGAGAAACCGCGTCAGAAGGGTGTGCATAAGAAAGATCTGTGCTAGAGAGAAGCACATAGGAAGAGAGGCCATCAAAGAGTTGTAACAATAGGAAGGAGGTATTAGGAGAGGATATCAAATATAGTGGGAGTAGGATTGAAGAAAATGTGGTTAGATCCCCTTGGCTAGTGAGAGATGTAATCACATTAGAGGAGGATGGGGCACAAAATAGTAGTGCCGACACAACATAAGATATCGATGGATCCCTCCAAGAAGGAGCATAGACCTTGGTGATTATGAGAAAGATTGTGCGACTAGATATAGGGAGCTCTTTTAGATCCATCATCGAAGAAGATGAGAGAGTATGGAGAAACCCCATATTTAAACTATCGCCCATTAAAAAAATTTCATCAAGAAGAAAGAATCGAAGAAAGTGAAAAGAAGAGAGAAGTAGAATAAGAAAGATTAGAAGTAAGAGAAGGGGAAGATAAGAGTGTAGTGTAATCCAAAGTCAGTGAAACTTCACAAGATATATCTTCAGGAACAACAACAACAAGTAGTAGTTAGTCAAGAAGAACTAGTTCTAGATCGAGTATGGACAACCATGATTCAACCCTCAGGATTCATTTGTGTGAAGAGATGACGTAGAACAACACTGGTTCATGTGTGAAGTGATTTGGTCTCTTAAAAGAGTCACATATGAAGGATCTAAGACCATGCATCTAGAGACCACATTCATAGATAAATATTTGACATGGTACATGAAGTATAACATTACTACGCAAATGGGACAAGTAAGGTCCCTGATGGAGATAAAGAGAGATCTACTTAGGGAATTTCAAAAGCCTAAGTTAGATTCACAATGTATAACTGAGATCAAAGAGATTAAGAAACACATTGGAGAAACTATGTGGGACCATGATTAGCGGTTCAATATTCTGTGGGACAACTTGATGTTTCAAATCCAAAATGTCTAGCATATAGAATGGTTGATTGCTAGAATCCTACCACACATTTGAGTACAACTCACCCAAAAAAAAGTAACAACCCAGGAGGAGGCTGTATAAATTACAATGCACTTAGAGTCTACACCAGGAGGTAGCGAGATGTTGGCAGGGATGGTTCAGGTATAATATCAACTTGCAAATCTCACAATGCAACTACAAGATATGGCAAAGGTTAAGGTGGTGCATAAGAATGTCTAGTGTACCCTGTGCCACATAGAAAGTCAACATAGAAATGAGTGTCATGCATTGGGAAGTCACACAATGATGGGTGCAACAAATCTATTTTTGATAGGACCACAAACCAAGTGGTGTGAAATTTGTAGACAATGGGGTCTTATATCTCCCTATTTCCTAACACTACATAAGTGTTGGAAGAATATGCACACTACATTTTGTGAGTTTTGCAAATTCGTGGGCCATGATGTGAACAACTGTCGGTTGTTTCATATAATGAAGGAGCACATTGAAAATGCTTATCGGGTCCAGAAAGAGAAAAAGGGTGGAGACCATAGAGGATTCAACAAAGGAGGATACCAAGGAGGCTAAAGAGAAGGATATGGAAGAGGAAGAGGATATAGTGGTGGAGGAATACTATGTACCTATTTTAATTGTGCCAAGATAGGCCACTTGTTGTGATTTTGTACCAATCCATGCACACTGTATGGGTATTTGCACAACGTTGACCATGTCACGAAGGATTTCCCATAATTATTGGAAAAATGGGAAGAGAAGAAGGGACATCAAAGCATGGTGAGTGTTGATCCACGTGAATATTAGAAGCTGAAAGAAGAAGCTGATGTATATGTGGTAACTTAAGGAGGCATACATATAGGAGTCAAATTGGAACAAGGAGAAGGTTCAAGATAGAACATAGAAGGAAATGTCATAAAAAAAATGCAATCACCTCCTAATTTTGACACCACATATCAGAAGTAGTTTCTATGCGGCACAGAGAGGATGTTGGAAGAGGACTGCATGTTACGAGGAAAATCTCTCTATGGATAGGGTGAACCATAATAGATGGAAATGATTGCAGAAATCAACTCTATCCCAACAACATGATATATAAACCAATGTGCAAGCAAGATAAGAAAGAGGCCTACCTTGTCCAGATGTTCGATGATGTTCACCATTGAGCACTTCGACCCAAAACTATATACCTGCAACAAGTTCTCAACAACAAGCAAAAACAAGCATATGATGGAAATATACAAGGTTAGAACATTAGATAGCATAATCCATCAATATACATAACAAATACGCCCATGGATAATAATATATATATTTGCAATATATCAATTGGACGGTAAAGGAGTATTTCTATTAATAAACGATCAATAGAAGTGAAAATATTATAGACTTTCATGCCAACATGGTTCAGAACCAAGAAACCAAGTTCCTTCCAACTGGGCCTCCACCACTTCAATCCTCCACCAAAGGAAAGCTCATATAAGGGAGACAAAGAGGTTCTCCATCAATAAGGGAAGACCTTAGGGGCTGAACACTTTGTTCAGAATTAAAGGACAAAGGGATGCAGACTCAATATAAAGTAAAATTTCTCCAGAGTAACTTTTCTCTCAAAGTTGAATTCTTTCTCCTTTTCCACAGCTCAGAATTGGCTTCTTTATAGCCTTAAAAAATGCAACTAAAGGACCGAGTCAGAATGTTTCCAGTATATGGAAGGCCAAGGATCAGATATCTCCTGTTGTGACATGGAAACCCGACATTTAATTTTTATTTTATCACACAAATCCCGATGTATGTGGGTTGTAGTGGAACAACCTGCATATACACTTGCTGTATAGTGTGCAAGATGCGTATAAGTGGAAAAATTTGTATTTTTGTCTTTGGATTTATCAATCAGGGAAAGTGAGTCTACATAGGGAAATAGAATAAGGCCCTCTCTGCAAGATTGCTTATGGTGAGGCAAATCTTTCTCTAACTCTGTGTGTGTGGAGAAATGCAACAAACAATGTAAAGGGAAACAAAAGAGTCCCACATGTGTGAAGAATTGCAATGCACAACACAAAAGATGTTAGAATAGGAACACATGAAGAAGAGTTACAATGCACAACAGAAAAATAAATGCAACACAACACTTACCCCGAGGCTTACTCAGAAACTAAGGTAAGTGACTTATTGTGTTGTTGTATTAAGGTGTTGGATAACCTTTATATTGCCAAGAAATTGACCCACATGTTGACAAGATGTATGGAGGAAGCGGAGACTGATGTTTCCATTTATACCCCATTATAGAATGAGATGCGGGCCATGTTAGTAGGAGGAAGCACATGGTGGGAGAATTTAATATGACGAGTGAGATAGGAAGCTACAAGATGGATGGTGTCATGTTGGACCTGGGATCTGACCTGAACATCTTGCCGAAGAAATCATGGGATTTGATGGGTAAACCAAAGTTGGTGTGGTCTCCCATTCAACTCATGCTTGCCAACCAATACATAATTTATCCCATTGGCAAGCTATAGCAAGTGGAAGTGAACATCTATGGGGTAAAAACTAAAGCAGAATTTGAAGTGATCGAGATTATGGATGACTCGTACCTCTATCCAAATCTACTTGGAATTGACCAGGAATTTGATAAAAATGTCATACTAAATATGAAGCAATGGCAGATGTCCTTTGAGATGGACACCTTCTGCTTCGTTTCTCCACTGCATCCAAATGCAGACGACATATATAACGAGCTCGTAAATGAATATGCATAGAGCTCTATCATAGAAAATATATACAACATCACAAGAAGCAAGGAAGACTATGTGAATCCAACAACTGATGGAAAACTGAGCTTGAGAATTGTCCATTTCTATGATAATAATCTAAGAATGTAATGGAAATATGGTAGAATAAGTTACACGAAGTATTAACTAGGAGATGCACTTGAATCACCAAAGTAGTGGACTCAATCAGATCAGAATTGTGTGACCTACTGAGGTTTGACGAGATATAATCGATAGACACATTCCTAACACAAATGGAGGAGAGTGTGCCTAAGACCCAACAGATTTAAGCCATGGATGAAGTGTCAAAGGAACACATGAGCACTAGTGGGAGACACACTGCATAGATCTACAAGATTTGGTGCAAGTGGTGGAGTGTATCAAAGTACGGTTCCAACCCATGATTGAATTTGAATTAATGAGCCAGTACAAGGTTACTAAAGATCCTTGGGAACATATTTGTTTTTGTGAGTAGTGCTGGAAAACCAAGAAGATTCCTAGCACATAACGGTTTAATAGGTTCATCCATACAATGGATATGGTACCCATAAGATGGTACATCTAGGAAGAGATGAGAAGGAAAATAGGGGACTAGAAGAAAGTGAACAATCAATTCTATGGAACATTCAAGTTTATGTTAGAGATCCCTGCACAGAGGGAGATTTTTTTAAGGATCCAAGATTTCATCTTCCATTAGCAGACCAAAGACACCACGTGCAGAAAGTTGTCTGTGCATACCATAGGATTATGGAAAAATTACTTGGCAACTAGATAAGTTGTGCATGCATTGGTTAGGGATGTTTGTACTTTGGTACATTGGTGTGACATACATGGAATAATTAGCAAGAATCAATGGTAGGCCACAACGAAGTATGATAAATAGAATTCAATTGAAGAAGTATCACGACATGTAGGGGTTAGATGCACGTTTCCAACAAGCATTACACATGAAGGAACTACATAGTGGGTAGGCACCTTGAAGAGTTAGAGTAGGACTTAGAAGTAGGTTAGTCATAAAATGTGTTATAACTATGAGGATTAAACAGGTCAGGATAAGAAGGCGGACTGACACAAGTCATACCCAAAAAAAATTTAGAAGATTCAGATGAGATTAAGGGGTAAATGCCCGGGTACAAACCAAAGGACGAAACAATTGGACACTATATGTGGCCATCTAGACATAGGAAAATACGACGGTGGAGAGATAAGTAGTTAGAGCTAGGATAGGTGCTGAGAGCATCGGGAACTAGAATCAGTTATGGAAATAATTCCCAATCGTGCACTATTAGTTATGGCATCCAAGCTTATTATCAGTCAACATTAATGACAAGCACATACCTAAGTAGATAGATAAGCAATCAAATTCGTGCAGGGAAAGTCACACAAAAAGTATTTAATGCTTGAATGTCACACCACTTCCATTCATTATTTGTGCAAAGAGAGCAGAGTGAAGAGAAGAAAGAAGACTGTAGAGAAGAGATTTGAGTGCAGAGTGACTAGAACACAAAGAGAATTACAATTGTAAGTGAATCATTGTTGGGCATTCAACACACACAACACTTATAGGTCACGATTTCCACAGTGAGACTAGAAAAGAGCTCCTGAGAAGAGGGTGATAGTGCAACAAACCAACGATGCCAAGAATTCAACTAGGACAATGGATTCTGCAAGAAACACTAAAACATGAAGAAAAGTTCAAGTAGTAAAGGACCAACATGTGCTCAATCCTGAAATCCCGACTGAGGTGAGTATTAGAGGCCCTTTGTTAGGAAGGGTTCCCTAACTTAAATTTTCATATTACAACATCCAAGATGAGGCACAGTTCCCTAAACTATTCTTTGATGCACATGAATAGTTTGTTCCAGGGGCTAAGGGAAAACCGTTAGTGATCACCAAGAATTGGGCCAATCCCCTCAAAAAATGACAGATACTTTCGTTATTGGATTTCCTACATTTTGGAAACAAGTCATACATCAATTCATGCGTTCAGTTCTTCCTCAGCCAATTTCATGGAGGGTTCCTCTAGCTAGACCAAAAATACCATGTCAATGTTGATATAATGCACTAAGTCTCAAACCTTCCAAAAAATGGATATGATCTGAATGATGTAATAACGACTAAGGATGTCACATAAGAGGTGGTGTACAAAAGGTATGGTATAGAGAGAGGATCAAAAGGGGTGATGATTTCAGATATAAATGATGCCAACATTAGGTTCACCACAAAGTTACTTGCCTGCAAACTGTTGCACAAGTGGTGCAAGGATGAGCGTCTAATGGGTGCAATCTTCATTGCATAATGATGTATCCAAGGAGTTAGGATGGTTTGGGTGTCACATGCCCACTACCTAAATCAGAATTTTTTGGTCTTCTGCCGAATCAGAAGCCCTAAACATCCATGGAGGCCTAGCGCAAGCTAGATCTTTTCTCTCTCTCTCCGTTCCCATGTGATCGCGGGACATGATCACGGTTCAATTAAACACAGTGCCTATTTGTATTTCGCACCTCGGTGTTACAATAATGTCAAATCATTCGACTCTACAAATGCCGAACCCCGACAGGGCTAGAGACCAACCAATAGGGATGAATCCCTACAGGGTTAGCAAATGGCCAGTCAAAACAAATTCCAACAGGGCTAGAGAACAGCCAATGAGAACGACCCCGTTGCATAGTTAAGTGGAACACGGGTGGAAGAGAGGGAAACACAACACGGTGGTCGACATGACAGGAG
>JZKD02S1205546.1:145883-158693 GCA_000966675.3 Picea glauca
TGAAGACATAAATCATACGTAGTCTTTCCATATAAATATACAACTACTAGTACTGATCAAAACACCATACAGTCATTCTTATAATGAAATCATTCACAGTTTCACAGCTTATGAACATAATTATCAGAATAAGCACACACACACACACATATATATATATATATCAAGATGCCAGAGGCAAAACACTTATCAGAGATAACACCAGGGGTCAAGCAACTACTGAGAGGGGTGCTCATTTCCACCCAACCGTAGGCTTAGCAACTCCCAACGGATTTACCACTAGCCACCCCCGAGCTAATACCACGATGCCGTGAGACTGTGTCTCTATTTGCCAGTGACCAGGAGCGAAGGTTGCAATCCTTCCTCTCTGCTATCACTTACTCTGCATATTGCCAGAGTTCTCCCCTCACGTCTGCCCCCCAATCTCTTCTACCCCACACCTTATCCTCTTGCGAGGTTGTGTGTGGCACGATTACCGTCGCGCTGGTAAGGCCTGACGACTCTACGGATGGGTGGTTCACCTCCCATCCCTCATTAAGCCATCTACCTACCAGCCTGCAAGACATTTAATTTGGGCCCAGCGAGCCGCTTTTGGTTCTCTGGGCCAGTGGAGTCCAAATACGGTATTAATTCTCGGTGGAAGTTAATGCCACCTTTCCAGGTGCCTTCCACCGTCATCGTGGTCTCTTTTTCTGCACATTCCCTCTCAACAGTCCTGCAATATAAATTCATAATGTTATTCACATTTATTGACCTTTTCCACAAGGTCCATTTACATCACCTAGTCACATTTATGAGTTTGCCACAGTTCTTGGCCAGTCCAGTTATTTTTTACAAACTGGGGGAAACAGGGTGTTACATTGGGCATGTTACTTGACGAACGAGTTCATCCGAGATTGCCTAGATGTGCAGAACCTCAACAAGGAATTTCACTGCAGTTGGGTGTTACTCTTGATGGCCATGATAATATGGAAGCCACCACTGTGCCACAAGTACGACACAGAGGTGTCTCTATGCTTCCCCTTGTCGAAATTCCTAGAGATGCAATACAATAAGGACAAAAATTTCTAGTGTGAGAATAAAACTGCTTTCTAACAATGGTACACATAACCGATTCAAGTGACTGCACAATGATTTCGTGTACTATGTAGCCTCATTAATAGGTATGAGGACTATCTAAAATTTGAATGTGATTTCCATAATGTGTACATCACCTCTTGTGCAGATTTGCATGACGATGTTGAGATCCTTCATTTTTGCATTACCAAGGAGGATATTCAACAAGCTGTTGCAGAGTGGTCAAAAGAACTTTGACCCACACCATATGATGATGTAGAGAAATTGGAAACAAGGACTAAGAGGAGGAAAGAGAATAAAAATGCAGAGACAACCTAACAGAAAGGTAAAGAACTAACAAGTCAACATAAATAGGCAAATGCAACCCAAAGGAAAGGGAAAAAACCAACGGGTTAGAAAAAGCGTAAAGAGGCAACCAAAGAGGTAGGAAAAGAACAAGGGACCAAGAGGAAGTAGGTGCAAATGACCACAAAGAAGACTTTAGCCACAAATAGAAAGCACACACTGATTGAGACAAGCCCATGTTATTATGATTTCCACGCTTTGGTAGAGATAAGGGGAATGCATGTGGATATGTAAAGGTGGAGTTTTTGGTAAAGTAGTAGTTCATTTTTATGTTAGTTGTAGATGAGTTAGAGCTTCATTTAAGCATTGTGTTAGTTCTTGTTATGGTTTTTTCGCTTCACTAGTTGTTTAGAGATGTTATGTGAATGTGAGAGAGAAAGTAGATCAAGATTTGAGCATATTGTCAGTCTTTGTTTCACTCTGAATGCACTCTGAGCATGCTTCAAACCTTTGTGTATTGAAATGTATCTGAATCGTCTTGAGATTAATGAATGAAGCATGAAGTGCCTTTGTCTCTGTATATCATGGATCCTAGTCTGAATGTTTGTTTGTTATGTAGTATTTTGAACAACACTTATATGGATGCTATGAATGAATGTGAAATGAATGCATGGTTCTAAGTTGGATGTTTCTTGTATGTACTATTCCTTCATGATTTTCATGAAACCTATGGTCTTTGTGATTCTCACAATGTCTTGGGTGAGACCTTCTTTTGTCCTTGAAGATTGAATATGTTGGTGCCTATGGGGTATTTGTTGGTAAATCCTTTCGAACCCTAGGTCTGAAACCATGAGCCAACAATAACCACTTGTTATCTCTTGCATGTCCAAACAAGGTGAAAAAACACTATTTGTGGACCTTCCCTTGTGCACATCATCACCAAATTCAGAGTCAACAAATCCATACACTTGAATCTTGTAGCTTCCATCTCCATTACAACAAATAGCATAGTATTTGGTGTCTTATAGGTACCTTCATTTTCTTTTGATAGTTATCCAATGTTGTTTACTTGGATTGGCCATAAACCTATTGACAACTTCAACTGCATGATCGAAGTATGGTCTTGCGCACACCATTACATACATAAATTTCCAACTAAACTAAACTAGAATATGGCACTCTTGGTATCACTTATTTTCCCTACTTACTCTTAGGATTCATGCCATTAGAGAACAATGCTCCCACTTGAGATGGAGTATTAGCTGGTGTACTCCTATCCATCCTAAAGAGTTCTTCAAGCATGTCCTCAATATACTTCTTTTGGTGAATCCACATCTTTCTATTCTCATGGCCTCTTCTCTCTTCAATACCCAAACAATAATGCAACAAACCAAGAACCTTCATGTCAATCTTACTTGACAATTCGAATTTGGTTTCATGGACTAGTTCCTTGGAATCACTAACCAAGATAACATCATCATTATATAAGACCATAATTATAAAATGTTTATCTTCCTGCCTATAGTAGAGACAATGATTTGCATCACTTCATACAAAGCTTTGTCCATTCACATATTTATCAAAGCTCTAGGACCACTACCTTCAACACCACTTCATATAGTATGGTGATTTCTTCAACTTGCATACTAAGTCTTTTGTGCCACTCACCTCAAATCTCTTTGGTTGCATGAATATTTCCTTCTTATTTTTGTATACATAGAGTCTTCATGTCCATTTGCTCAATTTTCCATTCACAATGAGAAGCTAATGCCAACAACAACCTATAGAGGTTAATTTAACCATCATAAAGTAAATCTCATCATAACATATACTTTCAACTCATGATCCCTTTTGCTACCAGTCAAACTGTCAAACTTTCTATGTCTTATGATCATAAATAATATAAAAATATATTAACACTTTCATTGATTCAACAATTTCATAAAACTTTACTACCAGTCAAACTTTCTATCTCTTATGATCATAAATAATATAAAAATACACTAACACTTCATCATTGATTCAACAATTTCATAAAACTTTATTACAATCAAAGACACTACATCAACAAGTGAACAAGTGAGTCCTACATAGAATGAGAAGAGTGATACAGAGACTACAAGCTCAAATTGAAATTACATCTGAGTAATATGGCAGATGCCTCAACAAATCTTAATAACCCAATTACACAATTCATAACACTGCGTCGGGTTCATGATTAGTGCTTAATTTTAGGTTTTATGGTAAACCCTAGAGAAACCTGCAGACACAAATATCCTCCTAAAACCACGAGAAACTAACTTTAAGCTATTATTTATTTAAAACGCAAACAAAATTCCAGAAGGTATCCCCAACAAACAGAAAACTTATGCATATTAGGCGTAAGTGTAAAACAGCGCCCCACCATAAATCCTTTAAACAAGTGCCAACAAAATCTTCAATATATACAATTCTAAAATTAAATGACAGACCAAATCTTCAATATATACAATTCTAAAATTCTGTTTCAGAAAGTATATGGGCAATGCTATAACCAATTTTAAAACTTTCCTCTTGACCAAAACCTGTACTTCCTTCACTTCTAACTTTCTCTCACCAGCATCCCATCTCCTTACCTCCTTGTGGTCCTAATCGTCCTGAGAAAGCTACTGTACAAGCAAGTGGGCATGGACTGACAAAGCAACACTCTGAAAAAAGCAATAAAAAAAGAATGAGTAACTTTCTCATGTAGAGAAAAGTGCTTCCAAATGACCTTAGGGTAGGTATTTTATGGATTGCATTTTCAATTGGAAAAGAATATACAGAAAATTAGCATATATCTATTTGAACTTTGGATTTATTAAATGATCAGAGGAATATGTTTTTTAATTTTTTTAGTTCAAAATTAAATAATATGTTTGTTAAGTAGGTAGGTTAAATGTTATAGGAAATGATGAGTTTTTAGATTCATATTTACTCGAAATCCTGTGAGAATTTGTTAGATTCATAGATTTGAGTGATTATTTCTATATAATCCTGATGCTGTAGAAGTTTTTCAGCATGCTGAATTTATTTCTACATTCAAAAATGGATTTTAAACCACAAAAATAGTGTTTCATGTAAATTTATATGGCCTAGCTCAAAATTAAAGATGGATGTATCTATCTTCCTTCATTTACAGTTTTTTGTTTAAAAAGACTTGTTACAGTTTTTGTTTAAAAATGTTTGTTATTTCTTTGGGTTCAGCATTATGGTAATTAGTAAGAAAAATTATATGTCACCTTTCATAAACACTTACAAAAAAAATCAAAGTGTTAAGGATTTGTATTAAGGATCTCTTTCCACTGGACTATAGAGCATTTTGTTTTTAGAGATGTAACAAGCATAATGATATTTTCAAAACTTCATAGAATAGACTAGAATATTTTAGATATCATTTTTGGGATTAATTGAATAGAATATATAATTAATATATGAATTTATCTCAATAAAAAACTGTAAAATTTACAGTATAGCAAAAAGTTACAATAAAATTTAAACTATTTTTTATCGCAATTTTGTTATTGTTATTTACATCAAGGTTAATTGTATGTGCTTAATTACGCCGTACACCTATTGACAATGTGCACAATTAATGATCTTTTAACCTTATTTAACCTTAAACCCTAATCTGATGGCTATGCATTGAAGATGCTGGCATATTCTTAGTGGTCCTCCAAAATCAATGGATCAGATTTATTGTTCATAACTTTCTTGCATTTATCAAGGCATCCGTGAACATGTTTACTTTTTAACATTTACCTAATCACTTTAAAAAATTACTGTAAGGATATGTAATTGCCACGTTTCATTTATCAACCTAATGCAGCCAAACGAATTACCACAAACTTTTTATATTGGGAGCACACATTCTCAGTATATTGGGGGCATGAGTTCTCAACCACTACCTTTCTAAGTTCTCAACGGCGAATTAACAACTGTGCTAATGTATATTATAAGTATTATTTTTAAAACTTTAAAACACCTCTCTATTTGTTTATCTTCTTTTTTTTTCCTGCAATTTTGTTATTTGTATATGCCCCATGTATATTGTAAAAATTCTAAAATATTTATCTATCTTAAATTTTGCACTAAACAAACTATTTAAATCTTCATGCTTTATTGAAAATATACACGGAAAAAAGCCTCTGCTATTATCTGAGCTTTTACTAAAGCTATAGCTTCGAACCCTAAATAGCTGAGAAAGATAGTGGATTCAGTCAATGTCAGGTCCATCAGAAATCTGTTGAATAGCTGAGAAAGATAGCGGATTCAGTCAATGTCAGGTCCATCAGAAATCTGTTGGATAACTACTTTAGGAATCAATTTAGAAGTTGGTGGATCCAATCCGAGTTGGGAGTTATTGTTTTGACTCTGAAATTAATTTATGACACATAATATCAGGTAGCAGGACAGTAAAACAATGCATAGAAAGCTAAGTAACAACTTTATTTTTCCAAATGAAACTGCAGAACACAATGGCCACAACTTTCTCACTCTAAAATCATAGTAATAACCGTTATAGTTGATCGATGGGAATGAAACTCTGTCACTCTAAAATCATAGTAATAACCGATATAGTTGATCGATGGGAATGAAAGGCTAACTTATGTTAAAACACACAGTGAATTAATAATAAAAAAGTTCTCATATTGTAAAACCTATCTTCAATTCAATCCCCCAGGGACTATAAAACGCTAGGTAGGCAACTGACTGAAGAAATGGGACAGATGATTCATATGTGAACCTAATTTATCATTATGAAATTTCCATTTTGAATCCTCAAGACTGCATGGAAATATAATTATGCACCAGCTAGCATTTCTCATTTTGAATGAAGGAATTTATTTGAAAGCTTTTTATCTGCTACAACATAATCAAAGCTACAGCAGGATGATCCACCTGCATAATAGAATGACGGTTTTATTAATTTAAAACCAATGTATGTCTGTAATTGAGAAATCTGCGAAATCAAATATATTAAAACCTGGCATGCAAAATTATTTTATGCATTGACAATTAAAATTACTTCAATCAGAATTGCCTTTTATACGCTTATAAAACATAATCAAAGCTACAACAGGATGATCCATCTGCATAACCGAATGATGGTTTTATTAAATTTAAGACCAATGTATGTCTGTAATTGGGAAATCTGCAAAATCAAACTTCATACGTAAAAGTTAAAACTATTTTGTGCATTGACAATTAAAATTACTTCAATCAAATTTCTCTTCACAAAACTTATTTTAAAAAGAATTTTCTTAACTAAGTAAATTGGAACTTTCCACTTCCTTAAAAAAAACTATTAATCCTTTTGGCCTCGAACAAATTTAGGAGGAGATGAACTGAAACGTGCATGTTTTCTTCAAGAAGGTAACTAGGACTGAAGCATCGCAGGGTGACGAGAAAATACATAATTTCTGGCATAATTTATTCTACAATATAACAGGCAAGGCGATACAGTTTTCATTGGAAAATGCTGTGTAATGCGAAGGCGGTGTCTCCTCCTCTTCTGAAAAGAACACGAACATGCGTCATCTCCTTCGTCTTCTTCTTCTTCTCGATTCATCTCTTCTTTTTAATCTCATTCTCATGTCTTGTAGCAGAATGAACCCGTCAATCTCCTCCTTCAAAAGCAATCTTTCTCTGCTGTGTAAAGAACGTGTCGAGCATTAGAAGATTAATCCCAATCCCCCTCTCTCTGTATGCCCACCTCCATTATTGCCCAGCAAGCAAGCAATCGCCAGCCATAATTGTCGAATAAGGTCGATCGAGCCATCAAAAACATCACCACTGTCAATACCCCCTACAAAATTTCCCAACTATTCAAAACTCGGGCTCCTGCAGCCACCCACGACAAGATTTACAGGTATCAATCACATAATTTATCTTCTTCAAAATGAACATAGCATTATAATTCTATATGTTTGTATATATATGTAAGAAAAGCCATTTTGATTTGATTAGATCAGAGCGCATGATAAGAGTTGGGCACAGAAAATACAGCAAGAAGGAGGGGAGCAAGGAGCCCAATAACACAATGCAACATCAACAGCAGCAGCAGCAGCAACAACAGTTGCAGCGCCATGTAATTAGAGCTGATCATCAGAACAAAGATGGTCCAGATGGAGGATCAACAGGGTTCCCTCCTCCTTTCGGTTCCCCAGCTGGTGCATTAGTGGCTACTCATGCTCATGCTCATGCCAAGCACACTGCTGCAGAATATCATGATGCAAAATCCGGGCCTCTTTCGCCCAGTGCTGCTGCAGCCTCTCCTATCAACAGATCATGTCTGAATCCCAAGGCTGAGGCTCTGGCTGAGGCACATAGAGGAAGAGTTGAAGCTGAGGCTCAGGCTTATTTGGAGTCTGAGATCCGAAAGCTAGAAGCCAAGGCTCAAAAACTCCAGGTTAGAACAAGCACTTGTTCTGCATTACATTGCTTATTTATTTGGATTTACTCTGCTGGATGTCATTGTGGTATTTACTTGGATTTTTACTCTTCTGCATGCATGGGCTTGTCTTGATATTTGTCAGAGGCAGTGGGCTTGTCATTTCTCAAGGGTAGTGTATAAGTTTCCATCTTCCATATATAGTGATCCTTATGTTCATAGGCGTCCACATAAATGGCTCCTTACTGACCTTTGGTTGAGTCAGTGGGCTTGTCAATTGTGGGGGACAGTATATAAAATAGGTTCTAATTGGTTGGTTACTGAGTGATTAAGCTTGTTTGATTATGGCCTATGTGCTTCTATTTGTGTATAGACAATAACATGAATTATAACATTCTGTCTACCTTATAGCATCAGATTGTACTCCCCTTCCCTTTCCTCTATCCTCTTCCTTTCCTATGAATATATTATTTTCATAGGAGATATAAATACACTCTGCATATAAGCACCGTGCTTATAAGTTTTACTGTATTGTTTTCCAGAGATATAAATTCTATGTGCATATAAGTGATGGTTGATCATATCGGACCTTTTGTTGCAGTCAAAAGCAGAGAGAAAGAAAATGCATGAAGAGGCTAAAGCCTTAGAAGCTCGAAAGAGAGAGGAGGTCAAGGCTGAGAAACTTATACAAGATGCTGAGGTATATTTTCATTTACCTATGATTTAAAAAGTAATTTGTCATATTATGTTTTGAGTACTCTTCATACTTTTACTAACCAGAGTTAAAGTTGGATAACTTTTCTACAGTCTAACAGTTTCGAACATAAAATCTTTCAATCCAAGCAATATCTAACATGTTAGTAGTTTTTATGTTTGTTAAATCTCCCCAATATTTAACATGTTAGAGTAGTTTTTATGATTGTTAAATCTGCTCTCTCCTCTATTATGATGGATTTCCAAATCTACCACCTTTCAAATGAATTAATATTGAATATTCTGAAGTCTAGCAGCAGTGAATTGTTTACTCTCTTCAACCTTCAATAATAGTACTGTTATTTTCAAAGATTTGAAGTTTAAAGTCATGTAAACTCTTATGTTACTCTCTTCAACCTTCAATAATAGTACTGTTATTTTCAAAGATTTGAAATTTAAAGTCATGTAAACTCTTATGTTTTTCTGGTTTAATGGCTCTTGGCATTTTCCTTGCAGGTAAAGGCTGAGAGGATTTTATGCAAAGCTCGAGAGGACGCTAACAGAATAAAAGCCCATGCCAGCGAACAAACAGAAAAGTCCATAGCAGACGCTTATACAAGAGCTGAAAGGGTATGTATGCATAACATATTGTGCTTATAACAAATGCCATCTCCTTTCCACAATGCAATATATTATCACGTTCATTATATATATATATATATTCAATCACTTCAAAATATTTTGGTAGCTATTGCCATGACAATCAGATTCAGCTAGCCCATGTTATATATTTTCAATTTGATTATATAGCTAATATTTTACAGTTCATTACGTTTATTGTGTGGACATGAATATATTTTGCAGTGGAAGGCAGAAATAGAAGAAACAAAGCAGAAGGACCTAGCAGAGATCACAGATCGTGTCCATTTGATGATAGCCATTGGAGAGCTTCCGTCTGCCCAGGAGAACAAAGGGGTAGTAAGGAGAATGAAGCAAAGCTGGGCATGCCATCCTTGAAGAAACTGTGAAGTCCTGTTATGACAGGAGTGCTTGGTATGAATATAAAGCTGTGAAGAATTAAATGGTCTGACAGTTTATAACCTCAAGCAGCAGCAGCATCTATGCAAGTTTAAACAAAGTTACAAGCTTGGCCAAATACCAGCCGTACATATTCTATTGTCTATTCATATATTCTATAAGACAGGTGCAATAAAGTATGTTCCAAGAATTAGGGTAGCCCTTTCTTTTTGGGAAGTCTGCGAAGAGTCAATTATATATATTTGTATATATATTTTCATTGCAGGATAAAGACCTGTTTATATTTTTTAATGAAAAATAAGAAGTTTATATCATAAAATATATTTAAAGATTCAATTATATATATTTGTATATATATTTTCATTGCATTATGAAGACATGTTTATAGTTTTATGAAAAATAAGAAGTTTGTATCATAACATATATTTGAAAATAGATGTCTTTGTCTTTAATCTGCAATGTTTTCGTGAATGTGATATTCTATTTGAAACTCCTAGTAGTATGGTACTTTGATAATGTTGTAAAGATGTCTACACAACAAATACGTGTGGAATGAATAATTATATACAGTAATTATATCCTCATCGATGCTTGAGATCTCATTATGAAAACATTAGCACATGTGATTTGAGTAGTATGATAGAAAAAAAGCATAGAATATCGATGACTTTGGAGTAAGAGCCTACTTATGACATTATAGGTTGCTCTCACTTAACTCAAAAACATGTACTAATAAATGTGTCTTACTGCCATGCTCATTTAAAATGCTTACCTAGATATAAGCTTCCTTTCAGATTTTGAGAGGGTTTTGTTTGCACTTTTTTCTCATTTTATTTTCATGGAGTTCATATAAGTTGAACATAAGCTGAACATGTGGTTATGGTTAGGGGTTAAAATTAGGATATTTTTTTGAATTTAAATATTATTTTTATTGGTTATGGTTAGGGTTAAAATTAAGATATTTTTTTGAATTTAAATATTATTTTTATTTTTATGAGAAGATAATAGTATATGATGAGACATGGTAGTCTTGTTAATCCAGTGAAATGACAATTCTTTGATCTAATTAGTACAAGTATGGATTTAGATTTTGTTCTAATTGAGGTTAGTGAAAATTCTTTGATTTAATTGGTGTTAGTTGATGTTGGAAAAGAAGCATTAATTTTGTGGTTCTAGTAAATTTTTATGATGGTTCTCTTATATATCTCTTAAAAAATCTTCTATTATGAGGAGATAGTAGTATATGATGAGGCATGGTAGTTTTGTTAATCTATTACAATAGTAGTGAAATGACAATTCTTTGATCTAATTAGTGCAAGTATGGATTGAGATTATCAATTAAGATTTTGTTCTAATTTTCTCAAGTGAAAATTCTTTGAGATTTAGCTCTTTAGCTATCAAGACTACCCAACCAACTTTTGTGATAATGTCTTTGAAATATTGAGCTTTTATATCTCACATATATCTCTTGTTGAGTTTATTTTTCTTAAAGATCCCACTAACTTGAAAACTAGTAAAAGGTTTAACATTAAAACCTAAAACATGGACTGATCTTGAAAGTTGATTGATTTGATTTTTCCTCTTTCTTTCCTAGTTCAATGCCTTTGTGGATAGCCTTTGGGGAAATTGTGATTTATTCCATTAATAGCCACAACATTTGAATAAGAAACACAACTATGATTGGGTGGTGAACACTTCCTTTGCAAATATTTTTCATCTTCTTTATACTAAAGATGATAATATTCTATGTGTTCCTTTTATCTTTAGTACTTAATAATTGTCAACAAAATGTTGTATTCAATTTTTGCAAGTTTAGTTTGAATGTTTTTTAATCAACTTTAGAACCCTACTTTCTATGTCTCTTAATTTCCATAATAATTTTTTTTAATAAAACATGCTTCCATTTATGTATTAATAAAACAAATATATACAAAGCCCTTTATACAAAATAATGAGTTGTTAAAAGCAACCTTCACAATCCAAAATTTTTTTACAAGCCTAAGGTTTAGAAAACTATACTAGATCATCCTATAAAAAATTGTATTGTTGATGCCCTAAAGTCCACATAACCATACAATTGACAAAATTCCAAAAATGACCATTACAAAGAAACACATAAGGTGAACTGTCATTCATGTGTTGAGAGGTAGATTAGATCTAGTTGGCCATAAAATAAAATAAAAAACACATTAGGTGACAACAAGTGTCTTTCATGTGTCCATAGAAAAAATTCCACAATTTGAGTGTTTAACATGAATAAGAGAATGCAAGGCCTAAAACCATTTAAAAATTAAATGCCCCATTTCTAAGAGTAGGAATTGGCTACATGGCAATGAAGCTAATTAAGAATATTTTCTTAGTTCATTTTGAATTTACACTTATGATCTTGTTAAATCTTCATGAACTTCATGTTTTATCCATTATCATACTACTTATTATGAACATATCAGTTGTGAGTCTCAAAGTGTATCATATCATGAAAACATGGACTTATGCATCTCTTCCTAGTGATACCCTTCCTCTACCTTCCTTCAATACCATCTTTCACCCTCTAATGCCATTGTTATAGCTTCCCTTGTCACACCTAAACAAAATTGTAAGAAGTTCATTTTTTTTTTCTTTATGAGGCCTTTATATTATTTGGTTTTTCTTTTGCAACATAAAATCTCTACCTAAAAAAAATACTCTCCTTTATTAATTTGTTAAATTATGTTGATGAGGGTGGATACCATTTACATTTATATTATAACCAAAGCCAATACATTTACATTTATATTGTAACCAAAGCCAATACATTTACATTTATATTGTAATCAAAACCAATACTATATTACAAAAGCCTCCTACTTTATTTGGAAATACATTTACATTTATATTGTAACCAAAACTAATATTATATTACAAAAGCCTCCTACCTTATTTGGAAATCAAAGGTTTCAAATTTAAACTTAAGAAATCAAATATTTGAAATTTAAACTTGAAATTTTTAACAATATTTTAGTAAAATTATTCAAATTTCTAAATTTTTTATATGTTTTTTATAAAAAAATTAACCATTTTAAAGATAAAATAATTTATTTAAAAAAACAAATTAATAAATTATTTTTTGGAAAAAAACATAAAAATTAACTCATAGAAATTTTGAGAATCTCTTCTGCCCTTCTCACTTCTCTCCACCATTGTTAGAAACCGGCCTCACGAGAAGCAAGATGGACCCTTCTGCCCCTCCTCAGACGAAGTGTTTCACGTGCTGGTTCGTTTTTATAAGCCCATCCGGTTATTTGGATAGAGAACCAACGGCACAA
>JZKD02S1205558.1:0-12529 GCA_000966675.3 Picea glauca
GATATGTATTGCACTTGGTGCCATTTTGATATATTCATGAGCATACTTTGGATATGTTGTCTCTAGTTGTCTCTAATGCTTTGGAAGCATGATTTATAATCTTAAAAATATATTGTTTTCACTAAAATTTTGAATATTTTATGTATTTTTTAAAAAACCAGTTCATTGAAACCGGTTCGATCGGTTCATTACCGGTTTCGGTTGGACCCTCGACCGGTTCTGGTGTCGGTTCTGATTTTTAAAACTATGATACCAACTAGTATGCTACCTCATGAACATTGAAAGGCTCGAAACATATGATGTTGTTCATTAATGCCATGTAGTTTGGAAACTTCTACGAAGGTTTGCTCTCTCTAAATGTGCTCCTAGGAGTCTTGACATACTCCTAAGCATCCCTGAATGTCCGAGTGAACGATCAAGGTCTCCTSACAAAACTGGAAGGAGTTGATGTCTCCTTCTCTTCACCTGAAGGTTGTTGTCCTACATTGGAAGCCACTTGTGACCCTGACTCAACCTTCGGAGCTTCGTGCTCCTCGTCGTCTGTCACTAGAATAAGCTCATGGGACTTCATGCTCCTCGTCGTCTGTCACTAGAATAAGCTCATGGGACTTCATGCTCCTCATCGTCTGTCACTAGAATAAGCTCATGGGACTTCATGCTCCTCGTCGTCTTTCCTCAAACTTTACATCCATGCTCACTATTGTCTTCCTCTACTCTAGAATCTAGATCATGTAGGCCTTTGAAGTCTCATTGTAACCTACAAATAAACCCTTCCTATTGGAGAACTCCAACTTGGTCATGTTCTCCATTGGTACATGAATATAAACTGGACATCTTAAGATACAGAAATGATTTACCTCTAGCTTCACACCAGTGAATGCTTCATCTAGTGTCTTGTCCTCCAAGATCCTGTGAGGACACATGTTTTGGATGTAGACTATTGTGTTGCATGTCTCTCCCCAAAGAAACGTCAACAAGTCATGGTCATGAATCATGGCCTTAGCAACCCCTATGATGGATCGATTCTTCTACTCTACAACCCCATTCTATTGTGCGTTGTACGAAGCAGTTAGCTCCCTCTTGATCCCTACCTCTTTGTAGAAACCCTTGAACTCCTTGGAGATATACTCACCCCCATTGTCCGATCTCAATACTTTGATCTTCTTCTCTGTATGGTTTTCAACTAGAGCTTTTAACTCCAAAAACCTGTTAAAGACCTCATACTTGGTCTTTAAGCAGTAGATCCAAGACTTACAAGAGAAGTCATCAATAAAGGAAACATAATACATGCTTCCTAAAATTGATGCTATTGACATTGGTCCACAAACATCTAAATGCACTAAGTCTAGAATCTCCTTAGACCTATGCTCACTACTTAGGAAGGCAACCTTGGCATGTTTGCCAAGTGTGCACCCTCAGCATACTCCCTGCTACTCAACACTAAACTCTAGAGGACCTGTGACTATCTTCCTCAGAATAGGGAATGCCTTGTGATGCAAATGCCCCATCCTCCTGTGCCACTACTCACACAAGCTATCGTTGTTATGAACTAGGGCTCAAACAGGTTCACCCTGCAACCTGTAAAGATTAGCTTCTCTAACCCCTATTACCTGAGCTATTTCTGGGCTAGATTCCTTCAACCTGATGAGGACTTGCTAGTTCTTGAACTCCACAGCATAGCCCTTATCCTCCAAAACTGAAACTGAAAGCATATTCTTCCTGAGACCTAGAACAAACAAAACATCATCAAAGTCTCAAGACTTACATGACTGGCGTTGGAAGGGAATGGTACCAACTCCTGCTACCATGTACTTGGCATTGTCACCAAGCTCTATTAGACTAGAAAACAACTATCGAGTTGATGTCATATGATGAGATTCCCCATTGTCCACATACCATCCATTCCTTAGAACTCTGTTGGGTGTGTGTTGGTAGAAAGGTAAGATACCATTGAGAAATATTTGTCAAACCTGGCAGCGAACTCATTCATCTAAGCTTCTGCAGAGGCTGCTACTTGCCTTTGTTACTACTTCTCCCTTCTTCTTATCTAGACACTGTGATGCATAATGCTCGTGCTTATGACAAATGAAGCACTTGATTTTACTCAAGTCCTTCTTCCTTGATTGTGAGGATGACACCTCATTATTTCCCTTACCCTTAGTAGGTCCTTTACCTTTGCCCTTATTTGTCTGTCCAAAGAGGGCTAGGTTCTCGTCACAGCCCTTTTTGCTAGCTTTTGACTCCATCCAAGTCTCCTCTTGGATTCAATCATCCCACAACCTTAAGAAGGTTCCCACAAGCACAAATGACTTTGATAAATGGTTCCCATGAAACTAGGAATCCATTCAGTGCCATGTTCACTAGCTCTACATTTGTAATCTTCTCCCCAACTACTACAAGTTGTTCACAAATCTTCGTGACCTTCATAAGGTAACTAGTAACTGAATCTAATCTAGGCATCTCTATGGCTTTGAGTTTGTTCTGCAATATCATCTTCCTGTTTATGTTCTCACTCTTGGTAACCAAGGCATCAAACATTTCCTTTCTTGTCTTCTTCTCAGATAAGTGAGGAACCCAGTGATCCTTAACTGCATCCATAATCATCTGCTTGGCCTTCGCTTACTTCTTCTTGTAACCTGCCAACAGTTGTGGATCTATAGGCAAAGGCACAACATCCTTGACAATATCCTAGAGATATTATCTTCCAATAAGAGTGTAAACCTAACTTACCAACACAAAAAAAATGAGACGCCATCCAATTTGTCCTTGAATCTAAGGCTAGCTAATGTCATCTCTAAGATCTACTCACAAACTCCCAGATCTGAAAAGTGGTCCTTAAAAAAATATTGAAACCCTCTAACCATTGGTCCTTGTTTCTAACAATTTATTTACTATTGCAAACCCTTGAGAATCTCAATCAAAGAGATAACTCTAATACCATGTAGAAATTTCCAACCCTAGGTGATTGTTGTCCTTATGATCTCAATTAAACAAATAAATTTCTAAATTTAATTAACACAGAAATTAATTTTCAACCATAGCATCCATCACATAATAGTTGGAAAAGTAAATAGCAAAAGCATAAAACAGTTTCATACATACACAAGTAATTTCTCCTTCAAAATCAATGTTTCATTCCTTATTCAAAGCTTACAAGGAAACCTCCACAAGTTGCTAAAAGAGTAGTTGTGAAGTTACCAAAATCACCTCAAAAATAGATCTACACAAAAATCGAAAATAAACAACCTGCAAGGAAGACTGTATGGCTTGTTGTACATATCCATACGACTATACGGATCTATTGTACTACAATCATACAAATTTGTTGTATTGCTCCATACGACTGTATGGATCTGTTGTACAAATGGCTGCTCTGGTTCCTCTCCTATTCTTCAACTATGCTCAACTAGTCGTTGTCCCTATTCAACAAAAACTATGTCTGAACTCTCTATCTCCTATATTTATACTTTTAGCTAAAACCCTAATCTACCAAAACCCTAATCTCTCAATGAGATGTATTGTTGAGATTAATCCCAATCTAAGTCATTAATGCATGAAATACACTTTATTAGACACAACAACTAAATATAAGACTTTTCACTTTTTCTTAAAGTGAGTTACGAAATAGAGTTACTTTTTGAAATATCTTGAACTACTCCTAGCATGTTCACACCGCCTTGTGCAGAAATTCTTGTCCGAACTATATTTCTCAACACTATAAGTTCACGAGAGGGGAAGAAAGTGGGCTAAGGATAAATATTATATTTTAATGTTCCTTAACCTTATCCTAAGTTCTTCAACTTTACCTTAATGAAGTCTTCTAATCTTTGGAAGATCATTGTCTAAGGGAATGATATGTGTTCTCCTTGAGAGGACATGTGGTCGTCTTAGATCCTTGGAAGTACTAAAGCTCAAATTTGAGCCATGCAAGGGTCTTCTTCACTGATTATTCCCAACTTCTACTCCAATTTAGGGCTTATACCTCCTTGCTCTAAAACATACTACTCCAAAATTATGCCATACACGTGTCAAAACCATGATTGAAATTTCTAGCAGCTAGAAATCCATAGTAACCAACAAAAGAGATTCCCTTGCCTACATCGGAGCATTGGAGAGAAAAGGAATTGCCTTGTGAAGAAGGGAACTCCTTTCCTAGTGTTGTGCAAAGATGAGAGGGGAGAGTCTTGTTGGTTAGAAATGGATTGCTAAAAATTACAGTGATATTTTCCCTGTCTAAGCACTAAGGGTTGGACTATGTGAGAGAGTTTAGAGCCAACCGATAGGAATTCGTCCTTGTGGTCTCATTGCCTCAGCTTGGGGTGGCCTTTGCAAAGAGTGTGCATGATTGGATGAAAAAATGCTCGTTCACCGTTCACAGCTAGTTGGTGGTGAATTTCTAAAGAAGATAAGTTTTACTCTTCTTGTTGCTAATTATTCTGCTATTCATTTCTATTAATCTTGTTGCTTGGTATTATCTTGTAATTCATTTCTTGTTATAATTTATAATGGTTGAAAGGTTGAATTCAATGATTAATTGGGCATGAGTTTGTATCTTTACCAATGTTATCTAAATTAGACCAATCATCGAACCAGTCATCCCCAAAAATCCAAACCGGACAAGAACCGGAAAAAGAAACGAACCAAAAAAACGATCAACCAAAAGATACATAAAATATTCAAATTTTGAAAAAAAACATATATATTGATGTGCATCCATATGAATCCAAACCATTATGCACAAACATGCAAAGCTTCTCATGTATAACCAAAATAGCACCAATTGCAATCCATCTTTGAACCAAAATACATCAATAAAGAGGCTCTCAATGGCCTCTAGAGTTAAAAAAATAACCCATGCTACAACAAATAACTACACATCATCAAAATCATTGCCTATATTGGGATCCTTGTCATCAATATCACCATCTAAGAATGAAAATAAGATAGAAAAAGTTTAACACGCCTAATCAATGACTTTGCTTGAATGAAGGGTACATTTTCACTAGGGTCATGATAGAGGAGTTCAACAATCAATGCCACCAACATCAAGGTACATATAGGGCTTGGTGCTCTTGATTAAATGCCAATTCCTCGTTAAGAATTATGTGGGTGAAATGGAGGGTGGGGACCTCTTAAAATAGCTTTAGTAGGGCCCTAGGGTTAGGTATTTTGCTTGCCCTTTAAGTATTTTTTTGTTTTAAAAAAATATTAAGATTTGGTGGTCCATAGTTGTGTTGTACAGTGTTGTACAAAACTGGCCAGTTCAATAAGGATACGGCGTTAATTGGTCTAAAACACCAAACCGAATGGTATGGTGTCAAAACAGGTTGAATTGGTCGATTCTAGTCCAGTTCTAATAACACTTACATTTACATTTAGATCTAGGAAGACGGTGATTTGTATGCTCAGATAGAAAGAAGCTTGTGTCTTAAATGAGGATTACATTTATATTTTGATATGTAATTTTGGCATTGTATTGTTGTAAGAAATTTGTTAGTGGGTATGGATAAAGAAGATAGATGCACAATTGCACGTTGCTTTGATGAAGCATACTTATGCTTAGAGTTTGTCTGTGTTAAATTAATGCAAGTCTAAGCATGCCCCATGCTTTGCATAAATTTAGGCATGAGCATACATAGTTGCAGTCATATGATAATGTGGTTGTATGTGAAATTGTCTTACTGTTGCATTAATTATACCATAGTATGCAACAATAATTGCCAATCTTCCCTCTCCAAACAAGTTCTATGAGTTGTTTTAACTATGGATTGAAGATGGAGAAAGAAACTTGAAGTTCTTTGCCCTAACAACCAAGGGAGGTGGGTCTGAGCATGCTATAGAGTGGTATCAAAGCCCAACTAACAACACAGGGAGGTGGGTCTGAGCATGCTATAGAGTGGTATCAAAGCCCAACTAACAACACAGGGCTATTATGGGYAGAAAACATGATTTATAAGATGGAATTTACATTTGCATACCAATTGTTCGACAAAAAGCCTCAATAAAGATCGTTAAAAAGTGACATAAGCATCCAAGATTATGAGTTGAAGGTTTTTATTCACAGACAAGGGTAATACAAATTATAGAAATTAATCTAATATGGCTCTAAGAGGTCTCAAGTTTTGATCCCATGGTGTACAAATTCGTAGCTCTAAGGGGGGAATGATTTTCCAAGATGAATGAAATGGTGAGAATATGGCCTCAATGCCCAAGTTCAATTAATGACTGGATTCGTAGTGTTCGCATTGCACCACGCACTGACAATGCGATCAAAACGTAATAGTGTCGATCCATTGTTGCAATCATGGAACATACAGTTGTATCCTAGTCAGATTTACGATAAAATAACACAAAATAATTTTAGTAGTACCACAAATAGGTCAATGGGACTAAGTACGATGTTATCAATACACTATGGGAGTGCAAGGGCTGCTCCAATAAAAGAAGACCAAAAGCAAATCAAACCTAAGATCTACACTCTCATAGCTAGGAAAGAAAACACAGTTGAAGACATTGAATTGTTAAGGGCCAAGAGCCACAAAATCCCTCCAAGAAAGCCAAAGACACAAAACTCTCTTGAAGGAATGGGAGGACAATAAAGCATATGTAAGGTATATAATTTATTTATGATTGGGCTATTGATAGTGTGCATATCTAGTAGCAATCAACTTTGCACGACATGAGCCTAAAAAGTGAATAATAAAAGAATGATTTAAAAAGATTGAACAAGGAATACAAATAGACGAACATTCCTTTTGCCTTATTGGAAGAAAAGGCGAGTGATATATGAATGGTCTAAAAGATTAAATAAGGAAGACCAAAGATGGATACAAGAACAATTTAATTGCCATCTTTGCAACTAAAATGAAAAGTTTCCCAGCTTCAAATTTCCAATTCCTTATGGCCATGATTTCATAAGACTTCAAGCTGACAAATTCATCAACTTCTCTCTCCTTGCACAAAACTTTCCCATTCAGGTAAAACCTTCTTACAAGTTGGTCACAATCACTACAAAAAACTATACCCAAGCACTGTACAGGTAAGTCCTCGTTAGTTTACATGAATTTGTACTCTCCAATGCATTATCATATCCAAATTCCCCAACATTTAAGTACTAACTTAAATGTATAAAGTTCCAATCTATATAATCCTTTCCCTACAGCATACCATGAGATGCATGAGCAGACAAACTCAGAAATTTGGATGTCTTTATCCCAAGCATAGTTTCGCTTCTTCGTTGACATATGACAGACCCCAAAAGAAAGTATATAGCTCTACTATCACTAATTCTAACTGCTTGGATGTGACTATTTAAATCTAGCATGACATCACTAAATAAAATATGGGTGATAAACACTAATTTGTTTACTTACACAGATACATTATTCATTAAACCCTTCTTGACAAAGAAGAAAGTGCGAAGTAGCATGTCTCTTGGACAGTGTTACAAACAAGAGCTCCATTAGACTAAACTAACAAAACAAGCAATTGGCACGTAACAATCGAAGGCCACTACGTACCTGTTGTATCGACCAGGCAAAGGTTGTGACCTTGTATCAGCGACCCCGGATGAACCATGAGTTGCATGAATCCCATTTGGCTCTGACGAGGAACCATGAGTAGCATTGACCCCATTTGCATCTGCTAAAAGTCAACATTTTTCCACACCTGTTTTAAGACCAGCTCAACAAAATACCAATTACAGATAGCAAAGCTATCACTTCATACCAGGAGTTCTCCGCAATACCTGAAATTGAATTGGAAACAGGAAGATCCTGTCTGTCAACTTCTTCAGAAGATAGTGTCAGTCCAGCATGCATAGCCTCTTGTCTTTTATGCATTCTCTGCTCCTCGGCTTGAAGCTCTTGTTGTCGCATCCTTATTTTTGCTTCAATAACTTTTTGCTCTTCCTAAACACAAAAGAGCAAGTCATTTTTATCTGTCTATTTCTCAAAAACCCAAAGAAATAAATTACACAAATGAATAACAAAATAAGATATGCATAAGCAAATGAATGAATTTCCACAAGGCTGGTTCTATATGAAAACTTACAGCTTGTTCAATGCCTTTCTCCTCTTGTGTTTTAGCACCTCGATACTCCACAGCATAGTTTGAGGTTTTGCAAAAAGGACATCTTAAAATATTAAGAAAAAGCATATGACTAAAACTTACTTTCGTGCATAATGATCTAAAAGTCCTCAATTCTGGAGCTAAGTAAAAACAGTAAAAATTAAATCTTATCCAAGGATACTGTGTAGGGCGATTACAATTTGGGGGCTTCATCTGCAAAAAACATTCTGCAACATCGGTATAGTCAGTAAATAACTGGATCCAGTATTGAACTGCAGAGCATACTCTTCATGGAATATAAAATTGAGATTGCCAATAACCTGCAAGATCTATATTGCATACCTGTACAAATGCCTTTCAGGCAACATCTTGACCTATTGAGGCTTGGATAGTACTGTAAATAACCACCACATTTAAAGGGAATCAGAATGTCAGACAGCTATCTTACATAACTGAAATCTAAATTTATTCTTCTTTTTTCAGTGAGACATAGTTTATGCTATCAATTGAATATGATTTACATCAAACTATAATGCAAGACGTACATCTCTAAAGAGGAAAATTGCAATTGACCTGCCTGTAGGCCTGGTGAAAACACAATATTATCCTCTTGACGAAAGGAAAAATGAAAGAGTCAAAGTGGGTTAAAAATAAGGGGGTGCTTCTGCTAAATAATAACAGAAATTCAAAGGTTTTTAAAACATAAAGGTATCCATCCATAGAGAAAATCAAAACAAATGGAATTAAATACTAAAACAGAGAGCTGAACAAGTATGCAACTTCAATGAAGAAAATCTAAATACAGGGTTATTGGATGCTCAACCTTCTCACACAGCATTCCTGGATTAAAGGAGAAACTCTAGTGAGAATAGGATAATTTTATGGAACAAAATTACTTAAATGCACCTTCTCCATTATCAGTATTTGAAAATATGGTTGCTCTTTTTGTTAATGGAGCATGGTCTTTCTTCACCTCAATAAAATAGGTGGGTACCATTTCTATCGAAAAAGAAGCTCGTTTTAGGATACAGTGCTTGAAAAGGGTAACGCTGTTTGCTGAAAATGAGGTACCCAGCAATCCAACAATTGCATTAAAACATATAATGAGACATTACTGTCCAAAAGCACTATGTCATAACGGACGCTTTAATCCATACAGTGCACACTTGTTCATCTCCTGTCAGTAATAATATTCTATTCTGTTGTCCTTCGACAACACATGGGCTCGATAGTCAATATCTGTCACCTTTCTTCCATGATTGCACTTAACAATCAGATTAGAAAGTAAAAAAAAATATCCAGGTAATTGGAAGCTCAATCTTCACAACTCTAACAAATGAATGCATCAGAATAAGTAATATGATTTTTTTTATCATATAACATGTCAATAGATTGGCCGTAAAGTTTTTGGGTGTGACAAGGCCCTTATTTATGAAGAGCATTTTCAATAACAAAAACAACATGGTAGGATTCTCCGAACAGAAATCACAGAGTTAAATGCAACAAAAGTATATTACAATAACATAACTTCAATAAGCTGCTAGTCACTCAATATGTAAAGCAAACAATACTTAATTAATCATAGTGATAAGCTAAGCTGAATCCTCGGAGAGACATCAGTTCAACAAGTAATGCTACAGATACCCCTGGAACTGTCAGTAAATAGTATAAATTGAAATGTTGAGCCTCCTATAAATTACAAGACTTCTAGTCTTACAGAAAAAGCCTGTATACATCTAATGCCACAATCGGACCTACTGGTATCGACTTATATTCCCTGGGCATTCATGCCATATGCAAAGTGTTGGGTGACAATTAAATCCCCCCAGAATCTCGCAATTTCAATACCACAACTTACGCGTCAATTCCATTAGCAATGACCTAAATACTAGCATCCCACTAAAATCAAAGCATCATCTTTTCATAAAATACTCCATATGTCATACCGGCTCAACAAATACTCCTCTAGACCAATCTCAAATGGTGTAAACTAAACCATTTGAACGCACAACACTCCATGACCAGTTCCTAATTCCATGATAGAACAAGGCACAGGATTTGAACAAGCAACATTCCATGAACAGAGAAGGCAGAATAACCCCAATGGCAACAGTCGGGGGTACTAGACAAAATCGGATTTCACTCTAGCTTGGATTCAACAGACAACGCTAAACAGGGAGTATTTAAGAAACAAGCGAATATGAGCCTGTAAGCTAAGTCTTTTCCCACATCAACTTCAGCATCTCAGAATGTAAGCTAAACTTTTCTCCAGTTTTCCTCCTCTAATCGAACCCTAAACCCGCAAAACCCGCTAATTCCGTCCCTATCCATCAACCAAAACATCAGCACAACAACCAAAAGCAATAGATAAATCACAAAGCCCCAAAAAATACAAGAAATACTGAATTTCTGCAGACTTACAAGAAAACAAATGGGACACTCGTCAAGATCGACAGTGGATTCCTCGCCTCCAGGATAGCAAGGAGCCAATTTAGCATCAAGAATCAGCTTCCTAAGCTTCTTGTGATCAACATCCCTGTTCTGGTACAAACCCTGCGGTTTCGTATACCGCTCATCCACGACGTGACGCTTCCGGCTCAATTTGTTCCCCATAACTTCAATCCGACTCGCTTCAATTCCCTCCTAAGCCCTAGAACTCCTCGTGCAGACCTCTCCACCGCTCTCCCTTGCTTCCATGGCCCCAAACAAGCACGGAAACAGAGCGCAGGACGGTCGGAAAGCAGAAAATTTGAAGATATAAAGCCTTAAAAGGGTTCAAACTGACCGAATTTCTTCCCATCAAACCGCAATTCGAACCTCGGGGATGGCACCGCGAGCAACGTACTACAGGAGTTTTTTTTCTTAAATGTAACGGAAACTTATGCCGAATGCACCAAAATCGGTGTCAATGGATAGCTCTGGAGACGCAGAAGGCGATTCCGGTGTCGATCCGCGGCCCTTAAGCTTCGTATTTCGTATTTTCTGCGCGCACACATGAAGAATGTTGCCCGCACTAAAAGCTTCGGAAGCCGAAGGCACGGCATATAACCCCATCCCCCGACTGTTTCCACAACGAACGGTAAAAAATGTACGTCACCTGACGTGGAAAAGCAGCCATGCCGACGGTGAAAGGAAAAGACAGATTTAAGTTACCAGCGGGTTTATCGCGCAACGCTCAAACTTGGAGGTGAAAATAGCGGTGAAAGGAAGGAGTTTCCAGCGGTGCCACGTCATTGTTCGGGTTCATACGACACGTGTCATTACAAGGTTGCCGAGAACCGTACCGTATGCAGAGATCGAACGGCAGAAAGTGGCGCAGTGATTTTCTTTATTTACGACGTAAATTAAAATTCATGTTTGATAGACTGTTACTGAGTACTGTTGTTTGTATATTAAATGTTTCTTTACGGGCCCACCAAAGAAGCTACAAGATGCTTTGGCGGGCCCCGCAAAAATGAGAATATTTTATCCCATAAAGACTATGGTTATGCTCTTTCGATTTTTTTATTTTTTTTTCAAAGCTACAGGATGCTATAACCCATTACTTTCATATCACTTAAGTTATATGGGTCAAAGGGCATTTGCATCCACAGCATTTTGAGAGATGAGGGTTGCGAATGTGTGTACGTAAAATCTTGGTATCGATTTGTTGATTATATAATTTAGTAATTCAGTTGGGATGATTTTAACATTTTTCAATTATTTTAATAATAAAGATATTTAATTTAAAATGATAATAAATTTTTTTTAAATGTGTTTGTTGAAAAATAAAAATGGATGGTACTTTGTTCCATCAAGTCTATAGATAGTCTACACATGTTCATGTTGATAGATATCTTCATGCCTAATTTCACCATCACTTAATTTATAAAGTCATTTTTTTAATTTTTTTAGTTATTAGAATTTTTTATATATGAAAAGATTCACTTAAATTAAATATAAAAAAGTTATGTTTTTTAAGTTCTTTGAAATATGGTCTTGGAGTATGATCTAAAATTGTTTGTGCTTGGTTAAGAGCTCATTTTCCTAGGACGTAAGGAAATAGGTGAACGACCCAAGACCTAGAGGTATCTCGCAGGAGTGAAAGTGTGCCCCCTTATGGACCACCATCGAGTTATTCCATGTGGTGTGGTTTTCCTTAAATAGCAATGATGAGTCAACCTGCATTCTGAGTTATGATAGAACTTCCCAATGTGTAAAAAAAAATAAAAAAATCTTTGAAATAATGACTTATTAAAACACTCAAATAAACATAGCTTTCTATATATCCTTGGATGGGGTGTTTGTCATACAACATGAAAACATAGGGGGTCCAATCAAGTCAATACCTCACCCACGCATTCAAACAACGGCAGTTAGTCAGCCTCATCATCCACTTGTCAATCCAAACGTTGCCCATAACGCTACCCCCAGTCACATCAACATCTTGTCGCAGTTTGATGGTATGGAAGGTTATTAT
>JZKD02S1205580.1:0-12528 GCA_000966675.3 Picea glauca
TGCATATTAATAGGGGAAGATGCAGGAAATGTGGATGACAGTCTACCATATGCACACCTATTCGTAGTACTGGTGGTTGAAGATTAGTTTGAAGATATTGTCCAATTCTTGAGCATAGGAGTAGCCCCACATGACTTTACAATTGCACAGAAGAAACAATTGGTAGTAAAGGAATCATATTATCAACTCATAGCGGGGAATTTTTATAAGTTAGGCATATATGGTATTCTTCGACAATGTGTATTAGAGCATGAGAGGCCTATGATATTATCAGATGCACATGAAGGAATTGTGGGAGGCCACTATGCAAGGAAGCATAGGATAAAGGTACATAGTTCCACCATGCACGGTTACTAATTTTGATTGCATTGGTTTCTTGGAGGGAGACGAAAGAAACTCAGTTCTTGGAAGGTATGCAGGAACCATGCTTTTCCATGAGGTATATTTCTTTGTGGCATACCATGAAAAAGAATAGGAAAATGGACAATAATCTAATTTCCTACATTTCTAAGGAGACAATCCAATAGTGTATTGAGGACACACCACACATCCTACCTCAAAAAATTGAAGCATACAAATAAATCTCTTGATTCAAAGTAGGGCCACACCACATGTACATCCAATAAAAAAATGGATCCAGATCAACAATGGTTGTCGACTTGCTAGAGACCGACAGAATAGGATGTTAGTTTGTATGTAAACGACTAGGAAGCAGAATGGAAAACCCTAGTGCCAGAAATAATGCATAAGGATACGCAACACCAAGAGAAGGATCAAGAAGAAGAAAAGAGATATGAAGAACAAGGGAATGGTGCAGGAGACACTCAGAAAAAATCACTACACACTGGAGAGAAGAGAAAAGATCATCCTAAGGAGAGATTAGCACATAAATACAAGAAGAGGAAATCCTCAAATGAAGTATCTATGTAGGAATTAACTGAAGGTGACTTGGAGAGGATTGGAGTTCATGTGAAATAAGTTATTGAAGAAGTAATTCAATAATCTATGCAGAAACATGAGGAAATGTACATGAATGTGCGAGCACAGATTTCTACACTACGACATATTTTGGAATCCAACAGAATAGAACTGGTATGACTAAAAAAATAAAAACATACATAGAGCACAACATATGCAATAGAGTCATGACCGAAGTAATCTCAAACATCATCAACATCAGCAGAGCATCGAATCATGAAGATATCAGCAGGGGCCATAGACTTCCCCATGATAGAAATGCAAGAGTGCACGCAAGCATTAAGTCACATTTACTTAGTTTTGTCACAGTTATTGTTAAACATGATAAATAGCTTGCAAAAAAGTGTCACACAAGAGATCCAATTGTGTGTAGAATCAAATTCTATGGAGTTGGTCAAAGTGATTGCAGATAAGGAAGCACTACACATAGAGTATAACAAACTCATGTTAGAAATGGACGAGGTTGCACAGAGAATAAGAAGGTTGCAAAAGGAAGTGCATGAGGTATACATCAACATATTAGAGGTATAAATGGAAGTATATAATCCCTTAGAAGATAAAGTGACAAATATAAGAGAAGCCATTTAGGGATTCCATGCAAATATAGTCGATTTGGAAGCTTTCACAACGCCGAGTACCCCACCAGATGAAAGGGATTAATGGGAGAAGACAACCACGAAAATCATGGAGAGTATTAGGATTTTGGATGATAAATGAAAAAAATTATATGAAGAGAGTACACAAGTGTGGACCTAATTGTTGGAGGATGCATAGTTACAAGAAATAGAACATAGGTTATAAACTGTGTAAGAGAAGGCGCAAAAGTTCAAAGAAACAATGAGCACTCTACCAACAACAAAACAAATGGCTACAATGGTTGAGAATAGTTAGTCTCACCATGAGATAAACCATATAAGAGTTTAATAGCATACTCTCATGTAGAAACTTGAGTCGTTGGAGGAGGAATAATTTTGGGTGAGAGAAGAACTTATGACTGCACAAGGCATAATAAAGCAAGCACTGCAAGACAACACAGAGAAACTGAAGACCCCCATTACCGCGCAAATAGCAGAGGGGATTTTGGTGGAAGAATAATAGAAAAAGGAGAAGGTCACAACCCTGAAGGAAACTTTTCATAAGTTCATTGTGACATGGAAGGAAGCATGGAGAAAGGAATGAGTGGCTCAGGATGATCCATAGGTGAGTGTTGGGGGCCTATTGGGACAGGATTTTGGGACCATTTGTTGGGAACTGCATAGGATAAAACCGCACGAATAGAGTGAAAGTTCGACCATGGATTAATGTGTACAAAATAAGGAAATATAGTTGGCACACTTTCGCATGGAGGGATCAATGCACACAAAAGAAGGAAGATCGTTAAAAGATGTTAGGAATTTTGGGTCCATCGATATGGGATAAGCCCCATTGTAATTTCATAAATATGTAAGGTTTTTGGGATAAATAGGGAGTGAAAGAGAGATAGAGGGATATGGATATGGATATAGATAGAGAGTAGGAAAATGAAAAGGGCATTTTGTATGAGACATAATGTATGAGCGCAGTGCTTATATTTTGTAATGTATTTTCTGAATAATATAATAAGAAGTTCATCATTATGTATGTATCCCATCTTGGGTGAACCATGTTAATCATCATTTATATGTGTTATGATGTGTTTGTTGTTCTTTTTATTGCGTGCATGAGATATATGCTATGCTACTATGTTTCTACGCACATGATATAAGTAATATTGAACAAATTCTAGGTAGAATGGTTATAAGGACTGCTTCCCATCCCTTCATCACTACAGAAATATGGTTTATGAAATCCCCATAGATACCTATATTGATGTCAAAAGGGCCAATATCTAAGGCTTTTGTTGGAAAATTTACATTGAACCCTGGGTCTTCCCATTGTGCACCAACATCCTTTCTAAGTCAAGGACCACTCTTGTTCCTGAAATAGATTCTCAGAGCATCCAATAACACATGTCAATACTGGAAAAACACTGCATAGCCCTACTACTCAATCATTGAGGCTCATAACACACTCCTGGCACCCATAACACATTTACCACTCATAACACATCCCCTGACTCCATCTAGAATACAACTGCTCCATATTCCTCTACTACAATCTTGGTCATCATGCCAAGCTCCTCGTACATACCCAAATTAGAAATTGTGAATATTTTGAACAAATATCATGCCCCTGTCATGTGTCAGTGGTTCCCACTATATAAATCATGCAATCCTCCAAGGAAATCATCTTACTTACCCAAGTCACGACCATCCAATGAAATTCTTCTTAAGTCCATCATCTATGTCATAAGACTCTCTGTGTCTATGCACACGCTGTGAATGAACCTGTTTCCTCTCTCTAAACAGTCCTGAGCTACAGATGGAAACTCATTCTAGTCCACTTTAGACCTCCACAACTCATCTCTACTGTGAAATTATGAGACCCGAGAGATCTAGAATTCGATGAGAAAAATAATACTAATCCAATGAATTTGCAAGTAAACAAAGAAGAGAGAGCTAGAGAAGAATTTACTCCACAAGAATGAATATATTCAAAATTACAATGAGATCATTTCAATAAATAAATAGGAATTGATGTTGTCACTAATAATAGAAACTACCACTAAAATAACAAAAGAAGTGAAAAAATAGCTAAAGTACATGCCTAAACCTCTAAAATAGAAAACCCATACCTAACATGAGTATGATAGGCTAAAATGTGAGCTTATCCATAACTGATTAGCTAAATAAAGTAATTTTACTAAAGAAAGGGGATAAATCCCTAAAATCAAGGGACAATTTCCTTGATTTAAGGAGGAAGTGTGCTCTCCTACCTTTATGGTTTTAAACTTTGCATGGATGTTGGAAAAGAGTCACTAAGTGGATTTCTAATTAAATAACTCGATATTAACTCCATGTCATAGGGGAAATATCCCTAAAGTTAAGGAAAAACTCCCTAAAAACAAGGAAAGGGCCTCCTACCCTCTCTAGAAGGTCAAATCAAGTGAGAAAAAATGCATTGGGATGCATTAACCAAGGTCTAGGTGTCTAAGACAAGTAATACACCAAGGTAATTTAGGATTATTCTCTAAAACCTGCCCTTAAGCCTAACGGTAGTGACATAATTAGAAAATGTGAGTCTCGGCTACTAGGACATTTTAGGTACTCAATACAATAATGAACTCCTCATAAAATGAGGAAAGAGGGAAAACCTCATGGGAAACCTCCCCCCAAAAAGAGGACATAAAAAAATGAGAAGTAAATTTTGAGAGTCTACCCAGTTGTCTCTACCATAACCAAAAGATCCCGCAAGTCAAAGAATTTATTCTCAATGAAGGATTTGGTGAATATGTCTGCAACCTACTGCTCAGTGGGGCATTACTATAGTGAAATCACTCAATCCTGATTTAGCCCCCAGATGTAATGCATGTGTATCTATATATCATTGGTTCTCTATCTCTGAACCGAATCAGTGGATATTTGAATGGTACCCTGGTTGTCACAAAATATGACAATCAATATTTGATATTGAATCCCAAACTTAGAAAGTAAACCTTGCAACTAAATAAACTATGTGGCGACATTCACTGCTTCCCTGTACTCTGCCTCTACCATGGATAAAGCAATAGATTCCTTATTCTTGCTTGACCAGCAAAGTGGACCGGAAGAAAAGCTGAATACATACCCTAAGGTGGACTTGTGGTCTATGTCATAGTCAACCCAATTTAAATCTGTGTACCTGACCAAAGATAGAGGAAAATCAGGATGCATAATAAATACCAAAACTGGGAGTGCCTTTTACATATCGAAGGATTCTCTTAGAATATTTCCAATTAATATCATGGGGCTCCTGCATATACCTATAAAAAAAACTCACTACATAAGAGATATAGGGATGGGTATGTGTGAGTTACAATAAGCTCCCTACCAACTATCGATAGGGAATATTGTTTACCAAAGGAGTAGTCACTCCATCCTCTAATTTGACCCCGAAAAGAAAAGGTGAACCAATTTTCTTACACTCTTTCATTGGAAACTTTTCAAGAAGATACAATACATACTTGGTTTGTGCCATATTGATTCTTGAAGTAGACTGTGATACCTCAATACCAAGAAAATAATGCAACAAACCCATATCACTCATGGAAAATCAATCATCCAAGGAAGTCTTAACCCATGCAATCTTTGATAAATCACTCCCCGTGATCAATAATTCATCTACGTATAGAAAAATCACCAAAAGGGAGTCATCATGGAGAAGAATATAAACATTCAGATCTTATTTACATCTACGAAATCTCTGAGAAAGCATAAAAGATTCCATTTTTTCATACCAAGCTCGAGGAGCCTATTTGAGCCCATATAATGATTTATTTAACCTACATACAAGAGGAGAGTCATGAACATACCCCTATGGTTTCTCCATATATATCTCCTCGTTCATATATTCATGAATAAAAANTGCATATTAATAGGGGAAGATGCAGGAAATGTGGATGACAGTCTACCATATGCACACCTATTCGTAGTACTGGTGGTTGAAGATTAGTTTGAAGATATTGTCCAATTCTTGAGCATAGGAGTAGCCCCACATGACTTTACAATTGCACAGAAGAAACAATTGGTAGTAAAGGAATCATATTATCAACTCATAGCGGGGAATTTTTATAAGTTAGGCATATATGGTATTCTTCGACAATGTGTATTAGAGCATGAGAGGCCTATGATATTATCAGATGCACATGAAGGAATTGTGGGAGGCCACTATGCAAGGAAGCATAGGATAAAGGTACATAGTTCCACCATGCACGGTTACTAATTTTGATTGCATTGGTTTCTTGGAGGGAGACGAAAGAAACTCAGTTCTTGGAAGGTATGCAGGAACCATGCTTTTCCATGAGGTATATTTCTTTGTGGCATACCATGAAAAAGAATAGGAAAATGGACAATAATCTAATTTCCTACATTTCTAAGGAGACAATCCAATAGTGTATTGAGGACACACCACACATCCTACCTCAAAAAATTGAAGCATACAAATAAATCTCTTGATTCAAAGTAGGGCCACACCACATGTACATCCAATAAAAAAATGGATCCAGATCAACAATGGTTGTCGACTTGCTAGAGACCGACAGAATAGGATGTTAGTTTGTATGTAAACGACTAGGAAGCAGAATGGAAAACCCTAGTGCCAGAAATAATGCATAAGGATACGCAACACCAAGAGAAGGATCAAGAAGAAGAAAAGAGATATGAAGAACAAGGGAATGGTGCAGGAGACACTCAGAAAAAATCACTACACACTGGAGAGAAGAGAAAAGATCATCCTAAGGAGAGATTAGCACATAAATACAAGAAGAGGAAATCCTCAAATGAAGTATCTATGTAGGAATTAACTGAAGGTGACTTGGAGAGGATTGGAGTTCATGTGAAATAAGTTATTGAAGAAGTAATTCAATAATCTATGCAGAAACATGAGGAAATGTACATGAATGTGCGAGCACAGATTTCTACACTACGACATATTTTGGAATCCAACAGAATAGAACTGGTATGACTAAAAAAATAAAAACATACATAGAGCACAACATATGCAATAGAGTCATGACCGAAGTAATCTCAAACATCATCAACATCAGCAGAGCATCGAATCATGAAGATATCAGCAGGGGCCATAGACTTCCCCATGATAGAAATGCAAGAGTGCACGCAAGCATTAAGTCACATTTACTTAGTTTTGTCACAGTTATTGTTAAACATGATAAATAGCTTGCAAAAAAGTGTCACACAAGAGATCCAATTGTGTGTAGAATCAAATTCTATGGAGTTGGTCAAAGTGATTGCAGATAAGGAAGCACTACACATAGAGTATAACAAACTCATGTTAGAAATGGACGAGGTTGCACAGAGAATAAGAAGGTTGCAAAAGGAAGTGCATGAGGTATACATCAACATATTAGAGGTATAAATGGAAGTATATAATCCCTTAGAAGATAAAGTGACAAATATAAGAGAAGCCATTTAGGGATTCCATGCAAATATAGTCGATTTGGAAGCTTTCACAACGCCGAGTACCCCACCAGATGAAAGGGATTAATGGGAGAAGACAACCACGAAAATCATGGAGAGTATTAGGATTTTGGATGATAAATGAAAAAAATTATATGAAGAGAGTACACAAGTGTGGACCTAATTGTTGGAGGATGCATAGTTACAAGAAATAGAACATAGGTTATAAACTGTGTAAGAGAAGGCGCAAAAGTTCAAAGAAACAATGAGCACTCTACCAACAACAAAACAAATGGCTACAATGGTTGAGAATAGTTAGTCTCACCATGAGATAAACCATATAAGAGTTTAATAGCATACTCTCATGTAGAAACTTGAGTCGTTGGAGGAGGAATAATTTTGGGTGAGAGAAGAACTTATGACTGCACAAGGCATAATAAAGCAAGCACTGCAAGACAACACAGAGAAACTGAAGACCCCCATTACCGCGCAAATAGCAGAGGGGATTTTGGTGGAAGAATAATAGAAAAAGGAGAAGGTCACAACCCTGAAGGAAACTTTTCATAAGTTCATTGTGACATGGAAGGAAGCATGGAGAAAGGAATGAGTGGCTCAGGATGATCCATAGGTGAGTGTTGGGGGCCTATTGGGACAGGATTTTGGGACCATTTGTTGGGAACTGCATAGGATAAAACCGCACGAATAGAGTGAAAGTTCGACCATGGATTAATGTGTACAAAATAAGGAAATATAGTTGGCACACTTTCGCATGGAGGGATCAATGCACACAAAAGAAGGAAGATCGTTAAAAGATGTTAGGAATTTTGGGTCCATCGATATGGGATAAGCCCCATTGTAATTTCATAAATATGTAAGGTTTTTGGGATAAATAGGGAGTGAAAGAGAGATAGAGGGATATGGATATGGATATAGATAGAGAGTAGGAAAATGAAACGGGCATTTTGTATGAGACATAATGTATGAGCGCAATGCTTATATTTTGTAATGTATTTTCTGAATACTATAATAAGAAGTTCATCATTATGTATGTATCCCATCTTGGGTGAACCATGTTAATCATCATTTATATGTGTTATGATGTGTTTGTTGTTCTTTTTATTGCGTGCATGTGATATATGTTATGCTACTATGTTTCTACGCACATGATATAAGTAATATTGAACAAATTCTAGGTAGAATGGTTATAAGGATTGCTTCCCATCCCTTCATCACTATAGAAATATGGTTTATGCAATCCCCATAGATACCTAGATTGATGTCGAAAGGGCCAATATCTAAGGCTTTTGTTGGAAAATTTACATTGAACCCTGGGTCTTCCCATTGTGCACCAACATCCTTTCTAACTCAAGGACCACTCTTGTTCCTGAAATAGATTCTCAGGGCATCCAATAACACATGTCAATACTGGAAAAACACTGCATAGCCCTACTACTCAATCATTGAGGCTCATAACACACTCCTGACACCCATAACACATTTACCACTCGTAACACATCCCCTGACTCCATCTGGAATACAAGTGCTCCAGATTCCTTTACTACAATCTTGGTCATCATGCCAAGCTCCTCGTACATACCCAAATTAGAAATTGTGAAGATTTTGAACAAATATCATGCCCCTGTCATGTGTCATTGGTTCTCACTATATAAATCATGCAATCCTCCAAGGAAAGCATCTTACTTACCCAAGTCACGACCATCCAATGAAATTCTTCTTAAGTCCATCATCTATGTCATAAGACTCTCTGTGTCTTTGCACATGCTGTGAATGAACCTGTTTCCTCTCTCTAAACAGTCTTGAGCTACAGATGGACACTCATTCTAGTCCACTTTAGACCTCCACAACTCATCTCTACTGTGAAATTATGAGACCCGAGAGATCTAGAATTCGATGAGAAAAATAATACTAATCCAATGAATTTGCAAGTAAACAAAGAAGAGAGAGCTAGAGAAGAATTTACTCCACAAGAATGAATATATTCAAAATTACAATGAGATCATTTCAATAAATAAATAGGAATTGATGTTGTCACTAATAATAGAAACTACCACTAAAATAACAAAAGAAGTGAAAAAATAGCTAAAGTACATGCCTAAACCTCTAAAATAGAAAACCCATACCTAACATGAGTATGATAGGCTAAAATGTGAGCTTATCCATAACTGATTAGCTAAATAAAGTAATTTTACTAAAGAAAGGGGATAAATCCCTAAAATCAAGGGACAATTTCCTTGATTTAAGGAGGAAGTGTGCTCTCCTACCTTTATGGTTTTAAACTTTGCATGGATGTTGGAAAAGAGTCACTAAGTGGATTTCTAATTAAATAACTCGATATTAACTCCATGTCATAGGGGAAATATCCCTAAAGTTAAGGAAAAACTCCCTAAAAACAAGGAAAGGGCCTCCTACCCTCTCTAGAAGGTCAAATCAAGTGAGAAAAAATGCATTGGGATGCATTAACCAAGGTCTAGGTGTCTAAGACAAGTAATACACCAAGGTAATTTAGGATTATTCTCTAAAACCTGCCCTTAAGCCTAACGGTAGTGACATAATTAGAAAATGTGAGTCTCGGCTACTAGGACATTTTAGGTACTCAATACAATAATGAACTCCTCATAAAATGAGGAAAGAGGGAAAACCTCATGGGAAACCTCCCCCCAAAAAGAGGACATAAAAAAATGAGAAGTAAATTTTGAGAGTCTACCCAGTTGTCTCTACCATAACCAAAAGATCCCGCAAGTCAAAGAATTTATTCTCAATGAAGGATTTGGTGAATATGTCTGCAACCTACTGCTCAGTGGGGCATTACTATAGTGAAATCACTCAATCCTGATTTAGCCCCCAGATGTAATGCATGTGTATCTATATATCATTGGTTCTCTATCTCTGAACCGAATCAGTGGATATTTGAATGGTACCCTGGTTGTCACAAAATATGACAATCAATATTTGATATTGAATCCCAAACTTAGAAAGTAAACCTTGCAACTAAATAAACTATGTGGCGACATTCACTGCTTCCCTGTACTCTGCCTCTACCATGGATAAAGCAATAGATTCCTTATTCTTGCTTGACCAGCAAAGTGGACCGGAAGAAAAGCTGAATACATACCCTAAGGTGGACTTGTGGTCTATGTCATAGTCAACCCAATTTAAATCTGTGTACCTGACCAAAGATAGAGGAAAATCAGGATGCATAATAAATACCAAAACTGGGAGTGCCTTTTACATATCGAAGGATTCTCTTAGAATATTTCCAATTAATATCATGGGGCTCCTGCATATACCTATAAAAAAAACTCACTACATAAGAGATATAGGGATGGGTATGTGTGAGTTACAATAAGCTCCCTACCAACTATCGATAGGGAATATTGTTTACCAAAGGAGTAGTCACTCCATCCTCTAATTTGACCCCGAAAAGAAAAGGTGAACCAATTTTCTTACACTCTTTCATTGGAAACTTTTCAAGAAGATACAATACATACTTGGTTTGTGCCATATTGATTCTTGAAGTAGACTGTGATACCTCAATACCAAGAAAATAATGCAACAAACCCATATCACTCATGGAAAATCAATCATCCAAGGAAGTCTTAACCCATGCAATCTTTGATAAATCACTCCCCGTGATCAATAATTCATCTACGTATAGAAAAATCACCAAAAGGGAGTCATCATGGAGAAGAATATAAACATTCAGATCTTATTTACATCTACGAAATCTCTGAGAAAGCATAAAAGATTCCATTTTTTCATACCAAGCTCGAGGAGCCTATTTGAGCCCATATAATGATTTATTTAACCTACATACAAGAGGAGAGTCATGAACATACCCCTATGGTTTCTCCATATATATCTCCTCGTTCATATATTCATGAATAAAAAAACTCTTCATATCCTTGTAATGGATTTCCCAGTGTCGAGAAGCAGCAATGGCCAAAACTAGCCTAATAGAGTCCATTTTTTTCAACTGGTGAAAAAGTCTTCGTATAATCAATGCCATGTACCTCAGAGTAACCTTTAGATACAAGTAGAGATTTATACTTACTGATATCACCATTTTCATCCATCATTTTCTGAAATATCCATCTGCATCAAACAAGCTTTATTCCTTTCAGAAGTGGAACCAAATCCCAGGTTTGGTTCTCCATGAGAGCATTGTACTCCTCATCCGTAGAAGCTTACCAAAAGATGTTTCTTGTGGCCTATATATATGAATATGGATCTTATACAAGTGACATATAGAAATTTATGGGAAGAAAATTCTCTGTGGAATCCAAGGCAGTGGGGGCCTCGAAAATCTGTGATATAGTCCTCCTCAGATTCGTCAGATTGTCGACTAGTTCACCGATATCATGCAAAGTATTTTTGGCCTAGACTGGTAGGGGATCTGAAGAATCCATGAAATTATCATAAACCTATGAATCTGATACAAATACATTCTCATCATCATTATTTTAATTTCTCAAATGAGCATCAAAACCCTCTTTAATTGTTTCATCCAAAAAATCCCTGGCAGGATGATCTGAAACTTCATGTAGTGGAACATATTCAAACTTCACACTTCGCTCAATGAAAAGTGAATCAATAGAAGTTTGTATCATCCTATAAACTTTGAAACATTCATGGTATCCAACAAATATGAATTCAACACTCTGAGGCTCTAGTGCCCTTCATTTATCAGATGGAATATGGGCCCATGCACGACAACAAAAAATTATGAAATGAGAGACTTTTGGTTTCTTACCACACCAAGCTTCGAAAGGAGTGATTCCCTTCAATGTTTTATAAGGAATACGGTTTTGAATGTATTCTTCACAATTTATGGCTTTATCCCATAGATTTGGAGCCAATGATTTTGACTGTAGCATGTACTTTTCCATCTCTTTCAGTGTCTAGTTCTTTCTCTCAGCAACATCGTTATGCTATGGTGTGTAAGGCATTGTATGTTGGATATCAATGCTTGCTTTAGAACAATTTTGCTTCATATATTTGTTAGCATACTCACCTCCATTATCACTATGAAGGATCTTAATCCTTTCCTCAGACTGATTGTCATGAGTGCTTTAAATTCTTTAAACTATTGAAAACTTGAGATTTCAATGTAAACAAATACACCCATGTGAAGCGAGAGTAGTCGTTGATAAAAGTGAGTAAATACCAATATTTTCTTATTGAGGTCTCAGGAAAGGGTCCCATTACATCACTATTAATCACCTGAAGAGGTGATTATACCCTCCAGATCCCATTGGAAAATTTGATTTAAGCTAAATCGATTACCATGTCTTATTTGTTGAGTTGATGCAAGTACCTATAATTAAGATGCCCAAAGATCTCATGCCATAACCTGCTCTCTTCATTAGTATGAGTAAAAAAATTTCAAAATACATATTTTGAAATTAAATGAGAGAAGGAATACAACCGAGAGTGATGATCTGCAACACTGTGAGCTACTTGAGACCATGTTTTTAAGTCTAAAATATCCACTGAATCC
>JZKD02S1205591.1:0-12528 GCA_000966675.3 Picea glauca
ATTATTGTTGGACCTTATGAAATCACTCCTTGTTTACAGACTAATTTAAACAAGTTACTGATGTTGTGGTACATGAAAGGGACTATGTTGTCTTATTGACATGGAACCGTCACGATTCGCATTACTAGGTTGTTTAATTATAGTATTATGATGACCAAACTGAAAACCAAGATGAATATGACTTATGGCGCACCTAATGTCTACTCTGTTACACTCTAACATTAAGTTATCATATGTGCCAAGTGGGAGAATGTAAGACTAATTTCTTAAATTAGTTTTTAATGACCCATATGAAGAGACGGATGTGTTGGCAGCCGTTACAGTTTTTACGAAGCTCTTGGTAATGGTTTCAGGAATGGTCTCGAATCTCCTACTCTGATGGATAGGTGGAGAATAACAGTCTTGAGGAAACTGGTCCTTTCTCTGCCCTTAAATGAACCTTCAGAATACCCATCTCAAATGATCTGAAAGTGCGTATGGCAGCAGGGTAAGAGAGAGAAATCCGATTTTTGTTCTGTGCAGAGGGTCTTCATTTCTGTTCTGTGCAAAGGGTTCTTCAAGAGGTTTCTGAAAAACATAGCAGAGGAACAGAGGGTTCTGAAAACGCAGCAGAGACTTCACTGTTCTAGAGTCTGAAGTAGTCAGAGCCCTGCAGAAATGGATCCAGGCATTGATTCAATCTCTGATTAAATTCCGTTGCAATTTAATGCTGGTAAAGAACTGGAAAGTTCTAGGTCCTGTAATTAGTTAACAGACATTTAGTTTGTATTAAGAAAACTTCAACAACGGTGGGACGAACGACTGTCATTGTAGCTCACCGACTGGCTTCAATTCAGAATGCGGACTGTATAGTAGTTATTGAGAAAGGGAGCGTTGTTGAACGGGGAAATCACTCCCATCTTATGACCAAAGGCGAAGGCGGTGCATATTTTGGTCTTATTAAACTGCAGCAGCGTCAGCAGGCATTCATATTTGTATAGGCAATATCTGTATTCAAATTGTATAGGCTATGACTGTCACATTGACAACCACAGTGGTCTGTGTACCAAGTATTCTTAAAGCCAGTTGTTATTTATTTGAGGATAATTGATGGGTTGTTTTTTATATGTAATAAGACCTGGATACCATTGCAAGCCTTCTTGGATTAGAAGTAAAGTAGCTACCGATAAAGTGCAATATTTTAAGAGTTTCAATGAGCATTTGTTCGGAAAAATAACCATCGGATTGTAGATGTACACCGGCGGCGAGGTCCTCTTAATCGACATCTTGCTTGTCATCACCCGTACGTTAAGGGACTCTGATTTCGAAAGGAGGTCTCATCCACTGTGACAAGCTCTCTTGTTACATTGAAAAACTGCATTTTCAACTTACCCTTTTTTTCATAGGAGTCCTACAGTTGGAATATTCTTATGCACTCACTAATTTTGGTTCTATTCCTCAATAATACATGGTTAAAGTATTAACACATTAACAACACTACACTATTAATTTTGATTCTATTCCTCAGTAATACATTATTAAATTATTAACACATTAACATTACAGTATTACTTTAATACGTGCAACATTACTTTAATCCTTTCCAATATTAATTAATTTATTAGTAAAGTAATAATACATTAAAGTAATATTAATATATAAATAATGTATTATTATTAATATATAAATAAAGTAATAATACATTAGTGATAATATCTATAAATAATCAGTGATATAATTAATGTAATAATGTATTAATGGATGGTTAAGTTGATAATGATAATAGTTTATTGTGATTGATTATGGTTGACCAAGAGTGTTATTTGAGTAGCTAAATCTATATTATTAATGTTCAAGGGGTCTCTCAACAAATTGAATTCATTTACACATTCATAATGCAATTTAAACAATAGAAAATTGCAATTTAGCTCGTCAGCTAAAAAAACCAAAACTTAGACAATGTCTTACGGTTAACTATGGTTGGCCATGATCATGACCATAGTTAAGAACAATTGACCATGACCATGACTTCATGAATATGGTTGACCATGACCATGACTATGGTTGACAAAAAATTACCATTTCCATCACTATGCTTACCATGGATAAAGTTTTAATTAAAAGTTAATTAAAGTATTGATTAATTAAGACATTAATCAGGTATTAATAGATTAATGATCTATTAATTAATGTATACATTAATGTGATAAAGTAATGTATAAATTAATTAATACATTAAAGTATTCACTAATACAAATTGATTGATTTGTTACTAAAAAACAATTAAAATTTGGATATAAACTACTATTTTTGAGTAGGCAATTAATGGTAGCAAATTTGCAATCTCTTTTCCTCACTAATTTTTAGTCATATCTACCTTAGTCATTAATTGGTTGACTTGATTCATCATCTTGTAATACATTTACTTATTTATTTGGTCATTGATTCATCATCTTGTAATATATTTATTTTTTTATTTGATCAATAATTGACACCATTTTGTAGTACATTTACTAGTTTATTTGGTCATTAATTGTGACCACATTGTAATACCTTTACTAGTTTAATTGGTCATTAATTGTTCTGATCTTCTAGCATATTTATTAGTTTATCTAGTCATTATTTTTAATAAATTTTACTTGTATAATTATTGGTGTTATAAAGCACTATGCAAGTAGTATAATTCTAGTTCTTTATAACGTGACTCAAAAAATAGCATTATATGTGGTTTAATAGTTTCGTATTCATTATATTTTCAATACACTTATTGACAATAGGCACATTTAATAGGTTTTTAGTGCTTAATCAGTTTTCTATGGACAAGATTAAATATTGATGGAATATTTTAGTAGTCCCAATAAATCAATGGTTGTGATTTCAACCACTAACTTCCTCACTATTATAAAGGCATCCGTTTACATGTTTATTTTTTTACTTTTATTTGATCATATTTAAAATTTACTATGGTGATTAGCTGATTGCCACATCTGAGTGATTAACAAAAGTCAAAATCTTGTTACAGAATGGAGAAATGTAAAACTCAACCATTTAATATTTACCAATTTATCAATCTAAATAATTCTAAAACTGACCACTTTTCATTTTATGACCACATTTCATTTTCTGATGCATTGTGGGATGCTGTCGCTGCGCTTGCTTCCACCACGAACCATCTGATTAGTGCGTGGAGTATCTTATCTTTACCATGTAACGTTTCACCTAGGTGTGGTAACGTTTCATCTGCAAAGTGGAACCACATGCGCCATATCGATCTCTCCGGCGCCGACTCTCTCTAATTCAAGCTGGAAAGATGAGTAAACAAAGATGGTCTTTTCGTCCCGTAGATTCAAGTTCGCAGTCTTCCTTGGTAGTGGCCCGCGGGTTTGTCTGAGCAAAGACCTGGAATTTATTCTGAGTTTATTCATTAATGTTAGCTTTTCAATTAATGCTACAATGGTAATTCTGGGTTTCATTGTTTATTCATTATTAGTTCAGGGTTTCATTGATTATTCATAATTAATTATTAATTATGGGTTGCATTGTTTATTGATTGCGCTCTATGAAATGCATTTGAAATTTGAAAGAATTATAAATGCTATATTGTGATTACTGCATATTTTATGAACTTTGTTATAATTGTGTTATTGTTAATTAGCATTCTACAAATTGTAGAATGTTTATCTAATATATTGGATAAATATTTCTGTCCATATGTCTGGGAATGTATGAATACAAGGAAGTTTTGTGTACTAAAAAAGGATGAATGTATTAAATGAATATTAATGATATATATTAGACAAATGAGTCCCAAATAAATAGTGTAATAGAATTTAAAAGAAATAAAAGTAGGGTTCTCAATTAATATATACGCAGTTAATCACAAACTAATGGTCGTGACTTTGAATTAACTCAATGTTTACTGTAAGGCTTTTTACTGTCTTTTATATATGGTTTTACTCTGTTTTATATAGGGTTACGCCGGTGCTTATATAGAAGCTGAAACACATTTTATCTCTGTGGCATTACGTTGTTGAACTCTAATTATACATTAATACATGATTCTAAGATATGATGATTTTTACTTTACTGTGTTTTATATATGGTTATCTTTATATTTATTTGAAACTTGAAATACATTTTAGCTACATTTTACTGTGTTTTATATATGATTAGTATTTATTTGAAACTTGAAATACATTTTATCTGCATAGAATTACTTTGAACATTAATCATTAATACAATAGAGGAACTTACTTATGAAAGGGTAATACTTATCAATGTTCACTAACTAACATAATACAGGAAATCAGAGATAATTTTGGAATGGTGATCCCTTTTTATTTCATCATTATTATTCAATATAAATTAATATAATTTGAATAATTTTTAAAAATGTCATATATGTTAATGTTGATCTAATCTCAATGAAATCAATTATATATAAAATTATATCCTTAAACAATAAATAAAAATTTCATATTGATCTAATCTCAATGATATCAATTATATATAAAATTATATCCTTAAACAATAAATAAAAATTTCATATATGCAATTGAATGAGTGGAAATAAATTAAATTTATATGAACATGTAAACTTGCAGCATTAATTAACAATACTATAAATAAGATCAAGTACTAACATATATATTTGAACCACATAAATATTATATATACCAAATATGAAAATTCATGTAATATCACAAAACATTTGAGTTTCCAATTGAATATCCACTAATACATGATGATCATCTTGTCTATGACAAAAAATGTCTCCAGGACAAGTTGAAAATCATCTACATCAATGAATTTTTTAAATATTTCAAAAGCTACTTATAAGTTAAAAATTTCTTCATTCACACCTCCCCGTGATGGTAACCATAGGTCAGCGAATTTCAATAAGTGGATCCTCCTCCATCTTTGTAGCCTTGTAGGAAAGGTTGTGGACTTGCAAAACAATATGGTATCTATGGATTCTTCCAAAGTGAGACTGCTTGAAAGATACCCTCTTGGAAGATCCCTCTTGGAGGATCAAACTTGATAGCATGTTCTACAAAAAATATAAATTAATATATTGTTAGAAAATTACGAATTATATATTATTTTTAACCAAAATAATAATAATAAAACTAACTATATGGTCAATAGCCTCGTTAAAACAAAATTTGTCCAACTATTACTAAAACAAAGAACTAACTTGTGTTTGACATTCAAAAAATTGGGGGGAGGGGAGAGGGTGGGGCCTAAAAAATATTTTCTTTTTTTCCCGAGCATTGGTAGCAAAAGCAGCCTAGAGACTAATTACCATAGAAATCTTATGGACAAATATTGTCATCCAAAATTATATTAGTCCAACTACATTGGAAGAATGGATTAGATCACCTACAAAGGAAGCAACAAATTGCTCTATTATATGAAAATCAACTCTAAATGCATTCCAAATAATAGGGGATGGACTAGCATGGAAATTTGGAAAGGGAAACAAAGTCAGAATAGGTTTGGATCCTTGGCCAGGAAGTGGCAGAAACCACCTTCTCCCTCAAGTTTTGATTAACAGATCACATGTTAAGGGAATATTTTATCTGGCACAAATAGCCGACCCGATACAGACAAACATCTGGGGTAAAGAATGGTTGAGTGTTGAAGCTTTAGATGTAGGGGAGGACTTTTCTGAGACCTGGACTGATTATATCAATTTTCTCAATACAAGTCATCTCAGAATTACACTTCGAGAAGATGAGGTGATATGGAAAAACTCCCCTTTCAGGGTTTACACCCCAAAAGCAGGTTACATTGAGATTGACATAAACCATATGCAACTAGACCCAATCTGGTGGTGGAAAGATGTTTGGAAGATTAAATGTCCATTAAAAGCTAGAAGTTTTTTGTGGTGTTTGTTAAAGAAGAAAGTGCCTACCTGGGATCGGATGAAAATCAGAAATTTGGAAGGCCCTTGTTGGTTTATCCTTTGTAAGAACGCATAAGATTCCTGCACCCACCTCTTCATTGATTGTCCCTTCTTTAGGAAGGTATGGAGAGAGGTATCCTCTCAATTAGAGAAAGAATGTGTATGGAAAGGGCCATTCATTGAAGATGCCTAGGGAGTTTAGAAAACCTCTAGGGCCAATGCTAACATCAGATCTATTCCTCCCTTCATCATGTGAGGAGCTGGGTTAGCTAGAAATGTCATGATTTTCAAAGACCACCCCTCCATGCCCGATCACCTAGCTATCCAATGCATATACATCCTTTCCCACTTCCCACAAGGTAAAAGTATGCCCCCTCCTCGAGTGTTAAAAGAAAAATAAATTGACAGATCTAAGCCCTAGGATTTCTTCGATGGGATCAACTCAAAATGATTCTTAGATCAGTTGGGTGGGGGGGGAGTCCTATACTTATCCATTACTCATCTCTTCAACCTAAAAATGGGTTTACGCTTGGGCTTAAACAATTTTGCAGAATTGATGGCTTTCAAATTTTTATTAACCTTTGCAAAGGAAAAATGGATCACTTCTTTTTGGATCTTCGTAGACTCAGAGACAGTCATAAATTGGATGAACAGAGTGCAAAGATGTCATAATCTAAGACTCAGCCTAATTGTTGATGAAGTTTTCCTTATTCTTGCATCATTTGACTCCTTCTCAATTTATCATGTTTACAGGGAAAGAAACTAGAGGGCCAATAAAATATCTAAGGAAAGTATTCAACTGGTTTTCGGGCAGTGGAGTATAGATGAAGAGCTAAATGACACTCTTTTAGGAGCTCACCACATGTCCCTTTTATCCCCACGAGGCTAGAATGTTCTATAAAACATCATCTACTTGGGACAGATAGTTGTGATTGTTTTTATCTCAAACATCTTTAGTGACCCGATTTTCACAGCCAGCATAATGTACAGTTTCGACTCATAACACGAGCAGGTCCAGCACTTATTCAACGACAGATATGGAGATCTTTTCCACGTATTGTTTTGACTTAGGTATCTAGAAGTTGTTTTTATGCATGTGAGTTTCAAAAAGTCTCTCGACTTGGTAACAAACAAAATACATGAGCAATGTATTATTCAGAATGTAAATTTTATTTATTCTTGAAATAAAATTTAAATTTTTTTTCCAAGGGAAAAAAATGTATTAATACTTTAATTAATACATTACATTAATGCAATAATTAATTAATACATTAATACTTTACTTTATACATTAAAATATTTTCAATTAATTAATACATTAATCATGTATTAATATATTAATAGTTTATTAATCCTCTCATGCATGTTTGTGTCACAACCACATTTAAGCAAAAGTGGTTATAATTGTAACAGAGTAATAAAGAATGCAAGAACTTGAAGCAATAACCTAAAAAACTAAGATAGGCATAAATAACTTAATCAATCATTATTATGTTAATCACTTTAATCACCATTTTGAATGACTAAAGGTCATGTTTTATCATTATTATGTTAATCACTTTAATCACCATTTTAAATGATTAAAGACTATGTTTTATCATGCAAAAAAAAGTTAATGATTTGAATTTTAACCTTTCTTTTATGATAATGAAAAATATTCAAAACATATCAAATCATGCCATAAGCATATCAAATGGTTGATACATTTATAATATATCGCCACTTTTACTTAAATGTTAAATGTGATTATACGCATATCAATTGTTTTAACCAAGAGACTTTACTCTTTAACACGTTTGTAGTTGTTGATGAATGTTGTTGAACTAAGTGAGAAAACACTCTGAGGATCAACCCTACCGTGTCGATTTATCTACGTCTCAAAATCTACTGCAAGGAAATCCTGTCTAATTTTCAAAAGTATTTCTTCAAATTATTTTTAACGTTTGAAAGGTGTACACCTATTGACAATGGGTAGATTTAATAGGGGTTTAGTGCTTAATAAGTTTTCTATGGACAGGATTAAATATGGCTGGAATATTCTTAGTAGTCACACAAAATAAATGGTTGTGATTTCATTCATTAACTTCATAGCTATTATAAAGACATCAGTTTATGTGTTTACTTTTTTACATTTACCTAATCATATTTAAAAATTACTTTGATAACTAACTGATTGCCACCTAAGTGATTAACAGAAATTAAAATATTAACACTAGATAAATGAAGCCCAATAGTTTATTTGTTAATAGATAATAAAATTTAATATATTCTTTTAAAGATTCATTTCATCTTCTCAACCTTTCAGCGTTCACCAGCAGCTATTTTGTTGCTGTGCTAGTGTGTAACATGTCATATGACTGTATGATACATAAAATCCCCTAAACAAAATGCAATTTTAAAATTTAAAACAAGCCATTGTGGACTAACAAGTTTCTTTGTTAAAAAGATTTAACCGTTCACCATAATTGAAAAAGCATCACCTATCGGGTAAAATTGACGTCTTACTTGACTTTTGGGCATGCGGTCAGCAAAGATTATTACATTAGATTTTGACGTGTGCATTTATTTTGTTATAAACTCTGCGAAAGGACAAGGCATCACGCGTGCATTTATTTTTTTATAAACTCTACGAAAGGACTGTTAAATATAATGTAACCTCAACAGTCTCATGTACACTGCCAGTTGTCCTAGCCAACTGTACTTTTGTTTCTTGATTTGCTTGAGCCTATTTAGCTCATCTCTTTTCCCTTTTCTCATTGTACTCTTTTCTCACATACTCAATATACTGAATACTATTTTTTGCTCTGCACTTTCTCTGTATTCTCTGCTTCTCAATTTATCATGGTATCGGAGCTTCAGACGTAAGTCTCTTCACACAGTCTGGAGAGCAGCCCAATCCTAAGTACCAAAGAATTTAAACTGTCAACGAGAGCTCAGGATGCGAGATTCTTCACAGAGTTTGGAAAACAACGTGCAGTCCACCATCCGCTCAAAATATCGTTGTAAAAATCAAACGCAAAGAAGAAGAGCGCAATACGCTCAAAAGATTGAGGAAACAGAGATGCAAAAGGAAAAGAATCGTGAAATTCATAAAAGATTGAGGAAATAGAGTTGCATAGGGTAGAAACAATTAAAGATAGGTGAGTTCTTTAAAGAATTCGTGAAATTCTTTCCAATTCGTGAAAGATTCATGAATTTCCTTCTTCGGTAGAAACTCTTTGCAGAAGCAGCAAAGAACATGCCAAAGAAACAAAGCAAGCAGACGTAGCCGTAAGATCGGCCCTGCGAACAGATCTGAGCAATCGATTGAGTTCATAAAGGACGAGGAGCGCACAGAAAAGGCAAAAGTTTTTCAGCCGTCAGATCTTGCGCAGAAGACCGATAGCTGTCGAATCCGGGAGAAAATGAACGAGGCTTAGTCCTCTGGAATGCACAGGAGAAAATTCGACTTGCGAAGTCATGAAATCCCAAAATCGTTGGGACCATCCATCAAGGAGGATATGTGGCGAGATCTCGGCATTTCACTGACTCGCAGGGAGTAAAGGTCAGAGAACACAGCAGTAAGAATTCGCGAATCGTGAAAACACGACTCGATCTGAGCCGTTGGATCGAGAAAGATCGTGAGCCGTCGATCTGACGCTATCAGGAATCGGGAGTTGGACGAGCAGAGGAGACTGCACTCCATACCCTGATACGCGAAATCCTGGAATCATGAAATCACTCCAACCTTTGGATATGGAGTGATAGGTGGCGAAGATCCAGAAGCCATTGGTGTTTTTGGCACCAGGAGAATGAAGGTGAAGACTGGGAAAAAATCGCGAAAGAACATTTCGCGAAAGAACAACAACTAGGCCTGATATTATGTATGCAACCAGCCTTGTTTCTAGGTTTATGGAATCCCCCAAAGATTCTCACTGGAAAATGGTGAAATGGATTCTGAGATATGTTGCAGGCACTCTCAATTTTAGCTTATGGTACACTCAGTTTGATGATAATCATCTCTCTAGTTACACAGACAGTGATTTTGCAGGAAGCCTATATGATAGGAAAAACACCTCAGAACATGCTTTTCACCTGGGCATGAACTTAATTTCATGGGCATCAAAGAAGCAAATCATTGTATCAATATCTTTTGCAGAGGCAGATTATGTCGCTGCTACCTCAGCTTCCTGTCAAGCTGTGTGGCTGAGAAGAATAATTAATGATATGTCACATACAGAAAAGAAACCAACCCTTATCTTCTGTGACAACACCTCAGCAATCGCTCTATCCAAAAATCATGTGTTTCACAAGAAAAGAAAGCATATTGACACTCGATTTCACTTCATTTGTGAGCTCGTCAATAATGGTGACATAGCACTTCAATTATGTGGCTCTCGAGATCAGCTCGCAGATATTTTCAAAAAGCCACTGGGAAAATCCGTTTTTGATTTTCAGAGACAACACTTGGGCATTTTCAATGCTGATGTTTGTAACTGTTGAGTTTAAGAGGGAGTGTTAAATATAATGTAACTTCAACAGTCTGATTATACACTGCCAGCTTTACTGGCCAGCTGTACTTTCATTTCTTGATTTGCTTTAGCCTATTTAGCTCAACTCTTTTCCCTTTTCTCATTGTACTCTTTTCTCACATACTCAATATACTGAATACTATTTTCTGCTCTTTCTTTGTATTCTCTGCTTCTCAATTTATCATGGTATCAGAGCTTTAGACGTAAGCCTCTTCACACAGTCTGGAGAGCAACCCGATCCTAAGTACCAAAGAATTTACACTGTCAACAAGAGCTCAGGACGCGATATTCTTCAAAAAGTTTGGAGAACAATGCACAGTCCACCATCCGCTCAAAAGATCGTTGTAAAAAGCAAACGCGAGGAAGCAAATCACAATAAGCTCAAAATATTGATCAAACATAGCTGCAAAAGGAAAGGAATCGTGAAATTCGTAAAAGATTGAGGAAACAGAGCTGCAAAAGGAAAATAATCATGAAATTCGTAAAAGTCAGTCCCTCTTTAGCAATGTCAAACTCTACTACCAAGAATTCCTGCCTCTCTTTTCCAAAATATTTGTTCAAACTATTTTGAACGTGTCATATGACTGTGTTACAGGAAAAAACAAAACGAATCAGGTCTCTTGGTTGTAAATTTCATTAGTGACAACAATTAGGTATTCGTGGACTAACAAAATTGTTCAGCAAAAAGACTTAACTGTTCACCATAATTGAGATCGCGTCGACTACCGTGTAAAATTGACGTTTGCTTGACTTCTGGGCACTCGGTCGGTAAGGACGCCGGCAATATTATTATCACATAGACCCGCCGCTATAGAAAGAAATTCCATTGGATTTTGACGTTTATGTTGTTTTTACCTTTCAATGATATAACAAAAATTTACTTGATGGTTCGACACAGGGAAGGGTTTGATCGTAAAGAAGTTACATGATGTAAGAGATCGTTCAGCAAGGAATGAGTGAAAATCTGTACAAACTTTAACCTTTTGGCCGGTTTATCCTAATTTTGATTTGGAAAAGAATCGATTTATGCACATGGAACCTCCGATGTAATATAATGTATTTTTGTTTTAAATTTTTGGTCCATCCAAAACTTAGATTTTTTGAGTATTTGGGTTGGTTTGAAATTGAGTAAAACCTTTAAATAAAGTTTTGAAATGACACTATTTCCAAAAATAATAGAATTCAGATTTTTTTTTATCACATTTTTATGAATTTAATTGTTTAAGCAATTGTTTAATTGTTTTCTTGTCTTGATATGATTGATATCAAAAGATCGCACGGTCCATAAAACAGTCAAAATTTACAAATTATGTGACTCTTCTATTTTGTTTTAAATCGAAAAGATTGAAAAGACATCAAGAGATATCCCAATCGACTTATAACACGCTCGGTGTTCCGTTCAATGTTTTCGATTCACACGATTTTTTTTTTATTAACGTCCAAAAGTAGTAGTACAGTTGTATGCGTGTAACCAATCTAGTATTTCAAACTTTTCTGTAGCCGTCACATGAGAATCACGAAAATCATATTTCAATAACAAATCATTAAAATCACGAGCATTATCTTTCAAAAGTGAGTGAGCAAGCAGGTTAAGTCTCTGGCAATGGAATACAAGTATAAATAGGATCTCTAGAGAGAGATGTTGTACACAATCGGTAGTAATCAATCTGCCAATAAAGCTCATCGTCCTAATATCTGTCATTGGACTGATGGCTGGTAGTGTTGATACACACCAGGAGGGGAGTTCAAAGAACTCAAAAGGCAACAGCATGTCAATATGGAAGGTTTTCAAATATGCCGACTGCGCAGATGTTTTGATGATGGTGTTAGGCACCATGGGTTCAATCGCTGATGGATGTCTAGGCGGCGCTGGTGTCTTGATTATCCTCAGTGGATTAATAAATAGTCTAGGATCTGCTCCTCCAGACCCGAAGCATGGTGATTTTGTGAATATAATAAACAAGGTAAAACATTTGCAGATGATTTATCTATGTTTTTTATGTTGTTAGTTGGGATAAGTGAGTTAAAATTGAAGAATACTTCTGTTGTCATGATGCAGCAAATAGTGCCCTTTCTGTATTTGGCAGCTGGAATATGGATTGCAGCATTTTTAGGTGAAATCTTTTATAC